>PVJH01025620.1:0-31256 GCA_004026705.1 Nesogale talazaci
CATTCCCCACGTGCACCCGAGAGACAAGATCGCCAAGCCTCTTTGTGTCCTGGAGATAGAATTTGCATCTCAAGGCGTGGGGATGATTCAAGACAGAGGCAGCTATCTCTGCCCGTCCATCAATCCAGGACCCGGGAGCCTACGAGGACAGCACATGCACGGGTCAGGCCCAGCTCATCTGCACGATCGTCAGACTGGCTCTTCACCTCCCCCTGGTCCTCAGGATTTCGCCTGCAAAACCGTCCCCACATCTGTCTGTCTCCGGGATTGCCTCCTTCCTGGTACTATCTGCAGCTGGCCTGCTAGGACTTAGCTAACATGAATCTTTCTATGCATTGCCCCCACTGGATGGCAGGGAGGGAGGGAGAGAGGGAAGGTTTACCCCTCCTGCTCTTGCCTGTCTTTGTGCCTCAGTGTGTTGTGCACAGAACAGCTCTGCTCTTCCCCTTCCCTCCGTTCAAGCCTGTTTATTATAATGAGGCACACGCCATCTGCCTACCTCACTACACATCCCAGCAAGACTCACTGACTTTGTGTTTAATCATACGTTATTCTTTGTCTTCTCTTCTTCTTGTAGTTTGCTTTTTTTTAGTGCTTTTAAAAAAAATGAGATAGATCCGGTGTCAGGCATCAATGAGCTAAAATTATATTATTATTAATGAGGGGGAGTATAGATTGGGGACCCAAAGTCCATCAATAGGTGAGGTGACATCTTTTGCAGAGGGGTTACAAGGAGGAGATGAGTCAGTTAAGATACAGGGTAGGAGCTATGAAATATGCAACCTTTCTCTAGTTCCCATGCTGCCTCCCACCCACTGTCATGACCCCAATTCTACTACATAAATCCAGCTAGACCAGGAGATGTACCGTGCAGTTGGAAACATGGGAAACTTAGGATAGATGATCCCTCGAGACTAGTAATAGGAGTGGTAATACCAGGAAGGTGGAGGGATGGAGGAATAGAAAGGGAGAACCAACTTCAGGGATCTACACGTAGCCTCCTCTCTGGGACACGGACAACAGGGAGGTGAGTGTTGGGACACATTGTACAGTGTACAGGATGAAAAAAATAATTTGTAAATTACTAAGGGTTCAAGGGGAAGGAGGGAGGAAGGGTAATATAGGGAGCTGATAATGGGGGCCTGGAGGGAGGGAGAATGTTTTGAGAGAGATGATGGCAATGGGTGTGTAAAAGTGGACTGCATACAATTGATGTTGTTGGGGATTGTGATGGGAGTTGTATGGGCCCCCCAATAAAATGATTCATTAAAAAAGGGGGGAGGGGAAAGGGGAGTTTGTTTTTTTTAAGAGGAGCTTGTACCAAGGACTCAAGTGGAAAATGTTTGGAAATGTATGTGGAAACATGTGTGCAAATGTGCTTGATACAAATGGTGTACTGAATGTTGTAGTAGCTGTAAGAGCCCCCAATAAAATTAAAAATATATATATATTCAAAAAAAAAGAAGAAGAACGCAATGGGGTTAGGGTTAGGGTTAAAAAATAATAAAATTGCCTGAGCCCCGAAAAAAAATGAGATAGAGAGAGATCAATCGTGTGTGTGTGTGTGTGTGTGAGTGTGAGAGAGAGTGGTGGCTGGCCTCTCCTTTGTTTTACTTTTGTTAATTATTTTATTGGGGGGGGTCTTACAGATAGTACATAAATCATTGATACATAAATCAATTCTATCAAGAGAACTTGTACATACACTGCCATCGTTATTTTTAAATATTTTCTTTCTACTGGAACCCTTGGTATCTGCTCCTCTTTTATTCCTTCCTAAAGTACATATAGAGAGAGGTAGATATAGATATATAGAGAGAAGAGAGTTGTTCATATTTTACATTGTCTGCTTATCCCTTCACCCACATATCTGTCACTTGTCTCCCTGGAAGGGATTATACATCCACTGTATACATCAGTTCCCCCTTCTCCCCCTCTCTGTACCTTCATGGTATTGTTGCTCCTGTTACTATTTCCAAGGGGTTTATCTGTCTCGGAACTCATGTGTACCAATGTACATATTCTGGTCCAGCAGGATTTGTGATCCATCTAAGGACTTCGTTTCAGAATGTTGGGGAATCTCAAAGTCCATGTTGGGTCTAAGGCAGAGTGAGCAGATTTTAAGCGGGATACCACTGACCAGAGGGAAGGGGAGTTCTTGATTAAAATTTTGGTTTATATGAAGCAACAGAAATGTTGCTTCATATAAACATAGTATTGTCATATATTTATTTAATTTTAAAACACCACGGGACACGGAACAAATTGTTAAAAAGCGGGACGTCGGGTCACCTTAGTAAGGGTGCTGGCACCCCCTGCTCTGCTCTGCAAAGGGGGAACAATGTAAAGAAAGGATGGTACCACTTACCCAGGGGCCCAGATAGTTCCCCGGGGGTTTCAACAGCAGCTTGTCCATCAGTCGATTGTCAGGACGTGCCTCCAGGGCGCCCCTGGACCCTCCGTCTGTGAGCAGCAACACCCTGGGCATCTCCCAGGGGCTCTCCAAACGCCTTCTCTCGTCAGGTGCACAGAGTGGAAAAGACTGCACAGGTGGGGAGCCAACCTGGTCGGGGTCTCTCACAGCGTCCAGTCCTAGCCTAAGCCTACACTCAGGGACCCACAGCGCTCCGCTGGCCCCGCCGGGATCCAAGTCCTGGGGGCACTCTTGCCCAGTCTGGTGTACGCTGGGCTGCGAAGTGCCAGGTCAACAGGTGGGAGACAGGCGAGGGTTTCTCTTCCATAAGGAGTAACCGTCTCGGGTAACCACAGGGGACAGTTGGACCCCGCTTGTTAAGGGTTGAAATCCGGTTAAGACTGGAGGCAACAGGTTGACCCTGTCGCCTATCGCCCTCTGGCGTCTAGATTAGGTACTCCTAACCCCAAACTGCCGGGGAGTCCTTTCTGACTCGCACAGCGATAGGGCAGGGCCGCTGGACTCTGTAACTCCTAAGGGAGCAGAAAGGCCTGCCTTTCTCGGAGGAGCGGCTGGGAGTTTCAAACTGCTGACCTTCAAGGTGGCAGCCCACGCGGTAACCCACGCCAACACCAGGGCCCGCTAGTACAACGCAGACAAATGACTCGCAAAATGAACATAGTACATTTCCAGAGATACAGAGACCCCAACTCTCCCACGCCCTCTGCCAGACCAAGCAAGAAATCTGGGGACCCTTGAGACCCGATTTCATCGTATTTCAGGCCCCGTTTGGTAGAGATAAGAGCAGCCCCATTCAACCACAGGACAGGAAGGTTGGGGTGGGGGCCAGGCAGTAGTGACCTGTGAGTAGACTTGTGCGACGCTGTAGGACAGACTGAAGCTGCCTCGTCTGGTTTCTGAGACTGTCCGTCAACTTCTAGGGAAGCCAGAGGACAGGCGTCTCCATCTGTGAGGGGCTGGTGGTTTCGCACTGCGGGCTACTGGGCTAGAGGAATGCGGTGGGGAGTTAATGATTGACCAGAGGTGGCTCACAGCTTACCAAGGGTCAGCTGTCATCAGCGTGAACAAACTGGGTCCTCGCAGCGCCTCACTGCTGGCCAGCGTCGCCGGAAGCACCCCCAGGCAGCCGGCAGCATGATCTCCATCACCGATTGGCAGAGTGAGTGAGAAGGGCCCAGAGTGGGCTGGGTGGGCCGGCAATCTGGACCGGTGCCGGGTGGAGCCTCGGGGCCTCTCAGCCCAGTTGGGATCACAGAGCGGCAGGGGGGCGGGGGCAGGGGAACCTACAGGGTGACCTCTGGATCCCATGACCCGGAGCTGCTGTGTTGGCACCCCAAAGCTGGGTGTGGTTTCTCTGCCTTGCAGAGGGTGGGGCTGGCTCAGGGCCGCCGTCCAGCCCCAGAGAACCATGGAGTTCACCTTCCTGTCCCCTTCTAGCTTACGCTGATACTGTCAGGGGTCTCCGCGTTCAGGTCATTTTCTCCCCATGTCTTTAAAGTCTCCTAGGGCCTTGGACCCCTTTCTTTTTCACGAATCATTTCATTGGGGGATCTTACAGCTCTTACAACAATCCATAAACCAGTTGTGCCAAGCACATTTGTACAATTGTCTCCATCATCCTTTTTTTGGGGGGGGGAGGGGGGCATCACTGCTCTCTGGTGGTGGGAGTAGGAGGCCCAGCCCCACTGCTGGAATTGAACCTCCGTCCCAGTGGGCCGCAGTCCCGCGCACAACCACTACGCCACCGGGGCTCAGCCCCACTCTTTCCTTTCTTATAGAAACTCTGCTTTTTCTCAAATCACCACATCCTCTCCCATGCTCTCCCGAAGGAGCATTCTGGCTGTACTTCTCCCCAGACAGATTTGCTTGCCTTTGGGCACTCCATGGCACTTTCAGCCTCTTCTCCGTTGCCCTTATTCGATGCCCAACTTTCACAGGCATACCTGACTCAATGGAAGGTGCTGTATGACTTGACGATGCAGAGACGATTTCTCTTGTAGGGCCAGAGTAGGGCGGGCCGAATTGAGGGTGTAGGCTGAAGGCTCTGGGGCAAGACCCCTCCTGTTTGCGCCAGGCTCTGGGGCAAGACCCCTCCTGTTTGCGCCAGTCTCTGGTCGCCCCAGGTGTCCCTTAGCTGCTTGGCAGCATGACTTCCCTCTTGGCATCTGTCCTTGTCTCCTCTCCTCTCGTTACGAGGACAACAGTCATATTGGATTCAGCCGGCCCTACTCCAATGTAACATCTTCTTCTCTAGCCATATCTGCCAAGATGCCCTTTCCAAAGGAAGACATTCATAGGTGCCCGAGGCGAGGAGTTCAAAAGGTCTTATTTTGGAGGGGTGGGGCCGCAGTTCAACCTGTGACGAATAAGATGAGCTGACTCACAGGCCTGCAGTGAGTAGACTGCGCCTGGCACACAGCGTGCACATGTCCATACTGACTATTACTAAGATCCATTGCTTAGTGTTAACATTGCTGAAAGTGAATGAGGCCTCCTGCCACCCCCAGGTGCTCTGGAAAGGGTCCTTTTAGAACGTTCTGGAATAGCACTCGCAATTGTCAAAGAGACCAGGCTCACTGGTCAGAGAGAGACTGGCGGGACCCCCAAGGTCCTGGCCCTGACTCACCCTTCTGGTCTGGATCTGAACTCAGCCGAGATCATATGATCCACCTGTTGAGATTGGAAAGTCAGCGTGTACCCAAGGACAAAGTCCAGAGGGCTAGGGACAAAGAGAAGGAAGCAGGAAGCACGGGCAGTGGGGAGGGGGTGGGGCAGGGGATTGCAGAAGTGAGGGGAAACAGAAAGTGTATGAATTGTTTAAGAGAAATACATGATCTGGTCTGTAAACCTGTCACAGTACAGAATTTAAAAATATTATTCACAAAACAGAATTTAAAAGTAAGTAATTTTTAAAACAGTGAATGAGGAATTTGCTCTTTCCATGAGCAATTCAGTCCTAAATCATTGACTGGGACAAGAGTTGATGGGACAAGGTGTAGCACCCCAGAGTGGGGTCTTGGGGCCCAGCAGGGTGAGAAGGGTGTTCACACGCTGGGTGGGTTGGTGCCAAGTGTCAGAGTCAAGGCCGGCTGAGGAGGGCAGGTGCCCGGCGTACCACAGGTACGTGATGAAAGTCAACATCATCCGTGTCATGGTGATGCTGGAATCCTGTCCCCCCGGGCAGGATGCAATGGAAAGAACACAAGGACACAGCTGGGGTATTTCGGCCTCGCTGGCAGCCGCGAGGGCACACTACAAACCCAGCAAAAAGCCTGTGCTGCGGAGCCTGCCCCCACTTCATAACCCCATGTGCCCCGCCAGGGTAGAGACTGCTCCAGAGGGTTTTGAGGGCTTTCTGCGCTGTCCTGTTTTGTTGTGTTGTTTTTGTTTTTTAAAAAGATCTTTTCGGGCTGAGCCCCGGTGGCGGAGGGGTTGAGTGCTAGACTGCGGCCCACGGGCTTGGTGGTTCAAATCCAGCAGCAGCTCTCCAGGAGCAAGGCTGGGTAGCTCCCACGACCACCAGAGGGCAGCGATGCCCCGCCCCCTTGCCCCCCCAAAAAAGATCTTTTCGCCAGGTCTTTCTTCTGTGGCACCCAATGTGTGCTTGAACCACCAACCTCCAGCACTCTAGCCATGGTCACCACCCAGGGATGTGGGGGGATGTCATCCAGCCTGGCCTCCACCCCTGCCCCAAATTGCCATCTACAAAATAACTAGCCCGGATCTTCAGAAGTGCCCAGCAAGGTCATGAAGGTCAAGGGCAGTCTGAGGAACCGTGTCCCCAGCGCTGACAACTGTGCGACTCTGAAGCGCAGGGGGTTTGGGGGGATAAAGGAGGTTGGAGGGCGGGGGCACGGCCTAGAGAAGGCCGTAGCAGAGCAGCCTCGGCTGAGGCGCCGGCAACAAGGGCCGGCTGTGTGCGTGGGGGGTGGCGGGCGGACTTTCTGCGCTGCGCCTGCCGTTTCTTCCTGGTCGCGGGAGTGCGGAGGTCTCGGCTCCCCGCTAGGCGGCGCCATCGAGGGTCAGGCCGGTCCCCGCGTTCTCGGCCGCCCTCCAGGAGGGGGCGCCCTGCCGCCTCTGCCTGCAGGGCCGCATCTTCGCGACTCTGTAGCGGACAGGCTCGCCCGCCTTCTCTGTTGCCACGACAACCTCAGCAGCAACCCCCCACCCCCCACCCCTACCCCACCCCACGCTGGATAGCTTGACAGATGGATGGATCAACTCCTGGGTTTCAGAAGATGCCAGGGCCAGAGGGAAGGACTAAAGCGCGCGTGTGACAAACACCGTGCTGGCCCGTCTCCACGAGGACCTGTGCGCTCCGCGCAGTTGCACGGCAAACTGTGCTGCCCCCGTGCGGACGCTCCCTGCACCGCAGGTGCAAAGTGCGCGGGCAAGTTGCGATCTCCACCAGCCGCGGCCCACCGGGTTGGAGGTTCAAATCCAGCAGCAAGGCTGGGCCTCCTACCCCCACCCCCAGAGGGCAGTGATGCCCCAAAAACCAAAAAAGAAGAAGAAGAAAGGCATCTAGCTGGGAAGCATCACTAAGAGGCAGAAGAAGGGCGGACGTGATGCTGGAACAGGAAGAAGGAACGATCTAGCCTTCACTACACAAAACAAAATCAAAATCCCACAAGATGTTCAGATGGATTTTCTACATGAAACATCTAAGGGAGATAGAGTAGAGGCAGATACAGCCAGAACAGGAATTGATGACGTGTTTTATGCAAAGTATAAACTGATAATATTGCTGACAGGCATGGAAACTTCAGGCGCCTTTATCATTCAGAGGGAAGAAACTCGCTCTCATCCATTGAGCTGAGTCCCTCTCACAGAGGCCGGTAAGGCCAGGATAGACCTGTCTCTGTGGGTTTCCAAGACTTACTCTATGGGAGCAGAAAGCCTCATTTTTTCTCACTGAGTGGCTGGTGGTTTCGAACCGCTGACCTTGAAGTTAGCAGCCCAATGGGTAACCACTCCACCACCAGGGCTCCTCCCCAAGAATTAGCTTATACAAAATGACCACAGTGGACATAGCTGGACTTCCAGACCCTCAGTTTAACAGTCTGTGGGGATAGAAATGCCATGCTTATTCTACAATTCTACCCAGCTGTCTTGATCTCTAAAAAATTTCCTTCAGACAGGTGAAAGTAGGAAACTAGCCCAAATGAACCACAGACTCCTCGTAGACTCAAGAGGAATCAGCCCTTTGCTCACAATGGTCTCTGTGCTCCTGGGAATGTGTTGAGAGTAGCGGTGTTGCACTGATGTCTAACAGAAGCCACTGCTGCCCAAAGGGAGACCAGGAAGACTGACTTCCAGGAGCGTGGATGGCCTTGGGTTAGATTTATAATTCAATAGGTCTCATCTCTCTCTGCTTAAGAACCCTTTTTGGGGGGGGAGGGAGGCATCACTTCTCTTCCCTCTGGTGGTGGGAGTAGGAGGCCCAGCCTTTGCTCCTGTGGAGCTGGAATTGAACCTCCATCCCAGTGGGCTGAAATCCCACACACAACCACTACATCACCGGGGCTCAGCCCCCTTAAGAATCCTTTTAAAGAAGTCTTTGGCTTTATTTCTATACTAAGACTAATCCTTGTCCTCTTAAAATCTGTACAGCAACAAAATCCCAATGAGCACCTCTGCCATCGTGTCAATATCAGGGATAGGGGCCCGATAGGACAGAGAAGAACTGCCCCTATGGGTTTCTGAGACCGGAACTTTTTACAGGAGCAGACAGGCTCATATCTCAGACTATGACGAATGAAATAGCCAGAAGACAATCATGGTGTTCTTTTGCTGTCGGTTGTAAGTATTTAGGATAAGTGTGCACAACCACGTTATCTACACATATACAAGCACAGGACAAGGGCAGGTTCAAAAGCCCTGCTACCAAGGAAGTTTCCAGTTTATGCATGTGTGGGATTATTCCAAACAAAGCAAATTTACTGTGTCTCTGTGATCAATGGATGGCTGCTGGCAAATTCTCCCCATCGAGCACAGCTCAGAGTCTCTTGAAGGTGCTGTAATAGGTAGGCCGAGTTAAGCACAGAAACAAACCCAGCAGTGCTCATAGATGTGAAAGGAAAAGCTTCATATCAACAAGCTATTAAACAATCAAGAAAACATCCCGGTCCAGTCCAGGTTGAATTCGTAAGTCTGAAACTTGCCCATAAACCCCTCTTCAGACTCAGGCAGCCATATGTAGGAAGCTCACAGCCCAGTGAGTGCAGCTGCGTGGACCCAATGGCTTGGCTCTGGCAGCCATGGGGATCAGCCAGTAGGAAGGTGAAGACAGAGTGAGCGGGGGAGGTCCCCGGTGCCCTCTTTAGGAGGCCGCCCCCCACAAGAAGACGCCATCAGGCAGTGACATGACTGATCGGCTGAGCACCAGCCCTACACGTTTATAAACCTTCAAGTTGGCATGAAACGATGTAACTAGCACGAGAACCTTCCCAAAACAGAGAAAGTTCAGTCCAAACAGTGGTGTGGCAATTAAATAATCTCATGTAACAAGTGAAGGGGTGGAGGGGAGCCTTTCAATCCGGGTGCAGCTTGACTGGAGGAGGAAGAAGGTAAAGGGCTCTCTGGAGGTCGGCCTCCCTCTCTGCCTCCACCTTCCTGTTGACATGGCGTCACTTGGAGTCAGGTTGAGACCTGGGAGGGCCCTGCAGATGCGTCCACCACCACTGGATCCACAAGACTTTGCACCTGCCGGCCTGTGATCTTCCTGGAGTTTGCATCACTGCATGTGATGTGTGAACCTGAAATTTATCGGCTAGCATTGGATTTATGTGGGATGCTTTCTTAATATACAATTACTCTTTGACATAAAGCTCTTTCCTGAGCTGATGTGACTGTCCCTAGCTTGTTTCTCTAGTCAACCCAATCTACTACAGGTGACTGCCCAGGGATCTGCTGGGCCGGTTAGATACAGGCAAAGAGGTCATTTCAGGAAGACATGATGGCACTTTTCTAGGTAATTCTGATAGTCTGTTAAAGGATACAGCGTGGGCTGAGCCCAGGTGGCGTAGTGGTTGTGCGCGGGACCGCGGCCCACTGGGACGGAGGTTCAATTCCAGCAGTGGGGCTGGGCCTCCTACTCCCACCACCGGAGAGCAGTGATGCCCAAAAACCAAAAAAAAAAAAAAAAAGGGATACAGCGTGATCATGGGGCCCATTATGAAGAAATCTTAAGAAGATTAAAATCTTCATTGGTGAGGAACAGGGGGAGTATTTTTGTTGTTGTTTTTCCCATAACAACAAGGAGCTGCTCATTTGTCTAGGGCAGGAAGGGCCGTCCTACTAGAATTCCGTCTGGAAGTCTTACCCCATGAACCTTGTAGCCCTGATCTTGCCCCTTCTGACTTTTTTTTTCCCTTCCCAAACTGAAAATCACTTGAAGGGACATGATGTCATTCGCCAAGATTATCCAAACTGCCATTTTGATGTGATGTAAAGGAAAACTCGAGAATTCTTTGGGGAAGGGGCAGAGAGATGGAAGCACCACACCACCTCCAAGAGCCCATGGATGTGGGTGGAGGAGGTGGTGAGAAACAAGAGCTTCCTATTTTGATATTTTTGTTTAATAAAGTCTTCTATGATTTTGTAGAAATGCATTTTTTTACTTACCTCTGTCTGTGTGGCATGTAGTGCTTCCCTGAAATAAGTACAATGATTTTTCTCTTTTAAAGAAATTATCTGTAAAAACCTGGTGACAACCATGATTTCACAAATGGTGTGGATCAATCTTAAGTCCAGGGATATTTTTTTTTTCTTAAAAATGTGTCTTACCTATGCATTTTATTAGGCGTCCTGGTGGCATAGCGTTAGCAATTCGAACCTCCCAGTGTCTCCACAGGAGGGGGCCGTGGCCATCTGTCTCTGAAGACTTTCAACCTTGGAAACTCTGGGCAGCTCTGCTGGCCTCTGTAAGGTCACTATGAACTGCCATAGTTCAAGAGCAGTGGGCTTGTGTTGATATGTTTTGTCTTTAACTTAGCCAATTTCCATTTCAAAAAGCAAACCGGGTTTTCCTGAAGGTATACATTTCGCTGTCTTTACAAGAGCCTCTTGCCACATCATGGCCACCCCGGGACCTGCTTCCAAAGGCCGCTGCTTGCTCTCAGCAGTTTCTTCTGTTGACTGCCATCTTGTTCCTCCTTCTTAGCTTCCTTTGGCGTCTCTCAGTTGATTCATCACCATGGAAACTGAGGGTTTGGCGCTCTCACAACCCTGTCTGTTCCAGTCTGTCTCAGGGACAGTTCTTCTGGGTCCTTCTCTGCAAGCTCCTTCACTTCTCTTCGTGGTCATTCCCGGAAGAGCCTCCTCGTCTTGGGTCCTTGGTTCCCTTCGCCCCACCCCCTTGGTGCCCCTCTTGTTTTAGAGGGTGGCATCATGCCATGGGCATCAAGAATATAAAATGTAGAGGCCTTGGCATGCCTGCGTGTATTTTTCATTCCCCCTCCACCCTAGGTGGAGATTTCCAGATGTGACATTCTCTCGAAGGTATTGTGCCTTCGCACGCTAGCGATCAATCCAATGTCCTTCTTCTAGCTTTTTCTTCCGCCACACGTTTTCCCTTTGGGCGTTTGTAGGCCCTTTCTTTATCTTGGCTTTAAAAATATTTTTACTTTCATGTTAATGTATTCTCTGGGCATTCAAACCTTTTCGACTTAGGCACTCCTATTGATGAATAGTCGCTTGATAAGTTATTACATTTAAGGTTGTCGATTCAGCCCTTTATCATTGAATGTTGATTTTTGAATGAACAGGACATTACATGTCCTATTTTGTGCCAGGCACTGTGCTAGGTGAGCCAAAGATCCCTATCTTCTGGTCTTTTACTGACAACAAAACAAGAAACAGAGTAAGTCCGTGATGAAGTGTGTGTGCTGGAGGAGGCAAGTCCACTCGCTGTTGTCACGCGGCGTCTGACTCGTAAGGAGGCCATGGCACAAAGAAGCGCTGCCTTTGAGGGTTTCCAAGGCTAGGACTCTTCGCTGGGCACGAGCCTTCATCGTACTCCTATGAAGCAACTGGTGGGTTTGAACTGGTCACCCTGTCGATGGCAGCCCAGCACGCAAGTCAGCAGGCTACCAGAGGTGCTCCGGAGATGTGGGACTACGAAGCTGGGCGGGACATCAGGGTACAGTGTGGTGGCCACGGGGCTGCTGAGTCTGGAAGGAGGGCCAAGCCGGCCTCTGGGGACAATGCGCATGGAGCAATGGCTTGCAGGCCTGTGGGAATCTGGGCAAGAGGATCTCAGACAGTGCACAAGTCAGTGAGGGCTGAGTAGAGCTCGCCCAGCCTGTGGAGGGGCTGCAAAGAGGCCAGTGTGGTTGGAAAGGTCTGAGCTGGGAGGGGAGGGGCGGGGGGAGGGGAGGAGGGGACTGGGAGGATGATCAGCCAGAAACCATTTTAAAGACTGCAACTTTGACTCTGTGTGAAAGGGGAGCCTTCGTGGGCATCCTTGGAGGCTCTGGAGTGAGGAGCGACAGCATGGTCTACCCTTTCCTCTGGCCTCAAGTCAAACGCTTTACATTACTGACGGGATGTCCCACTGGGCCGCTGTTGTATTTGCTGACGGAGGCTGGCACGCCTGGCTTCTTCTCCTAACGCATGTGCATGTCGGTTCTCCCTGTCAGTTTGTCCTCGAGCCGTGGCTGGTGTGGCACTGTGGTGCTGGAAGTGATGCCAGCCACGTTTCCAAGAGCAGGCGAGTCACCCCGGGTGGGCAGCTCTCGGCAGAACTTCCAGATAAGAGAGACACGGAGGAAGGGCTGGCTCTCTACTTCCAAGAAGCAGCCATCAGAGACCCTGTGGGACAGGGGCCAGTGTGGCAATGGTGACCCGAGTGATGCCCAGGCCAGGCGGTCAAGACGAGGGTTCACTGGTTGCAGGGGGGTCACCTCAAGTCGGACCCACACGATGGTCGCTGACCCAACAAATGGTAGCGACAGGTGCTGGTTACCCACTCAAACAAACTGGGGACCAAAAGGGAAAGACCCTGGCTAGCTCTGCTTGTTCCTTCAGCCTCACGTGAACCGTGGGCCACCGCGAGAGGGCACGGCCCTTTCTGAGGGCAGTGCTGCTGCTCGTTGGGGGTATGCTTCCCTACGCTTCTTACGCTGGCAAGTGTATATAGACAGATTGAGCGTAAAATGTGGTAGGATCAACTCCATACACCCACTAATGCCCTTTTGTGTAATTGTGCCACAAATTTGGGGTGGGGGAGGGATGAGTTGGCAGAGCAGGAAAAGTGAGGGAACTCTGTCCAGTAGCAGGGATAGAGGCCAAGCAGAGAAATAGCCAGGGGGTGGGGGTGCTGGGGGTAGGGGGAAGGATCTCTGTTGTGTGTTTGGGGCGGGGTGGGGGTGGTGGTGGAAGGGATGTGGTTTGGTTTGATGACCAATAGGGAATGAGGATGACCGATAGGGAAATTTGATATTGATAGAAATAATTCAAGAATCAAAGCAATTAGAGGCATTAAAGTTGATGGAATGAAGTCCCAGGGGGTGAAGATAAAAAAGATCCACTCAAGAGTTCTAGTGGTAGGGGAGGCTAAAGAGATAAACCTGCGATCTGGAAATGGGTACATTTACGGTCCCTTGATGTTCTAGAAGGCGTCGAGACAATTTATGGGGGAGAGGAGTCTTTTCCATAAATGCTGCTGGGACATGGAAAAGGGTGGATGGAGATGGATCCCTATCTCACATCAAATACAAAAATGAACTCAACCTATATCAGAGACCTAAATGTAAGAGCTGAACTGGGAAAGTCTTAGAAGAAAACATAGGCGTGACTCTTTGGGTTTGGATTAGGCAAATGTCTCTCAGATAAGGTCACAAATAGTACAAGTGGTGAAAGGAAAGGAAAGGAAGCAGAATTTCATCAAAACCAGAAATGTTTGTTCCTCAAAAAGCACCATTAAGAAACTGAAAAGACGGGCTGAGCCCCGGTGGCGCAGTGGTTGTGCGCGGGACTGCGGCCCACTGGGGCGGAGGTTCAATTCCAGCTCCACAGGAGCAAAGGCTGGGCCTCCTACTCCCACCACCGGAGAGCAGTGATGCCCCCCCCCCCAAAAAAAAAACAAAAAAAAAAAACTCATATAGAGTTACCATATGACCCGGCAATCCCATTCCCATTCTTAGGTAGCTGCCACAAATATCCACAGCAGTACTGTTCAGCATAGACCAAAGCAGAAGCAACCTGAATGCCCACTGGTGAATGGATAAGTAAAAACATATTATAGTCATGCAATAGAGACTCATTTGACCCTAAAAATAAAAATGGTAGAGGAGCAAGGGGCAGAAAAAAATATGACATTGGTATCTGCTACCACACAGATGAACCTTGAAGATGACGTGCTGAGTGAAAGAAGCTGCCACAGCTGAGTGACACGGCTATGAACGGCCCGTAATAACCAAATCCATGGGAACAGAGATGAGATTAGGGGTTGCCTAAGAAGGGGGGGGGGAGGCTACTATTGGGTTTCTTCTTGGAGCGGCGGAACTTGTACGGGATAAAGAGACTCAGCAAATGGCTGGGTAAGGAGGCATTTCAAGACAAGAAGAAGCAGAGAATGCAAAGCGGTGAGGACTGTGCCTCACAGGGCAGTTGTGAGGACAGTGTCCTCCGGTATGATAAGGTGGCCAGTACCGTTTCCTGGTTGTCAGTGGCTACGAACCAAATGGCTCATTGCCATTTACTCCCTGAGGAGAGGCCGTGGCAGTCTGCTTGTGGGAGAGGCCGTATCGCCTTGGACACTCTAGGGTAGTTCTCCTCCACCTTACAGAGGGTTGACTTGAGTAGGAATGGCTCAGTGACAATGGGTCGGACACAAAGGTCGCTTTCCACCCTGCCTGCCCCTTCCCACCCGTCACCCCTGCAAGCCTGGGGTTCCCAGGTGGAAATGGACCAGCCAGCCTGGTTGTCCGGGGCTGCTCTCACAGAAATACCCCAGTGGGGGACGGTCACTACGGAGATTCACTCTCTCGAGGTGGAAGCAGCTAGAAGTCCACACTTAGGGGCTTGACTCTCTGTGGGCTCCAGGGAAAGGTCCCTGCCATCTCTCTTCCCCTGGGTCTAGGAGGCTTTTGGCGCTGGGGCCCCGGGTCCAAAGGACAGGCTCCATGCACAGCGCTTCTTTCTTGGTGGTAGGAAAGGCCTCCCGCTCTGATCCCCTTTCTCTCCTTTTATCTCTTAGACAATACAAGGTGGTGCAGCCACTCAACCCTATAGGACAGGGCAGAACTGCCCAGGAAGGGGATTAAGGTAACTTAGCAACCAGTTTGCTGCCCACATGGTAATTTTAAGTAAAAAAGACAATATATCAAAAGGTAGTTTATTTTTTCATTCAGTTCATACTTAAATAAGTAAAAGACCTGACTGTAAGAGTTACACGAGGCTGAGCTCCAGTGGCATAGTGGTTGTGTGCGGGACTGTGGCATTGTGGGTTGGCAGTTCAAATCCAGCAGCAGCTCTCCAGGTGCAAGTCTGGGCCTCCTACTCCCACCAGAGGGCAGTGATGCCCAAAACAAACAAATAAAAGACCTACACTAGAAAACTCTTAGAAGAAAACTAGATTGTTCTGAGTCTTACACTATTAAATACCACCTGACTCCCCCCCCCAAAAAAAACAATAATAGAAGTGCTATTTAAGATATGTCCATATTGCTACTGGATTGGTATCCTCACTTGCAATATTCTTCACTTTATCCATGCACCATCAGCTATGTGGCTTGCCTTTAACCCTCTGCTGGAGTAAAATCACATTCCTTTAGAGGTAGATAGGCCAAGTAGGCAATAGTCACGATTAGGAACAGACGATTTCTCTCTCGGAACATACCATGTTCGTTTATGAAAAACCCCTTTCTGCTTCCTCTGCTGAACTTACAGCAACGATCCTGACACTACTTTTAGCATTTTGAACACTTTGAGAAATTGTGTCATTCATTCATCCTACCCTGTAGGAGTCTGGGGCGTCACACACACTGAGACAAATGTCTGCGGGCCACCTTCTGGCTGTTTGACCCTTATTCTCTCTTCTCTCTCTCTCTTTTGACTTTATTTTCTATGTGAGTTTACTGCAGTAGCAAAAACAAGGGAATAAAAACGTAGCATTTCATCAAAAGCACAGCATGTTTTATGAAACGAGTAAATAAATATCCCAAGCATAGGTCCATCTAATATTTCAATACCTGCAGACAGAATGCCACAACCGAGGGCACTTGGAATACACCGTTGCACAGACGAACATCAAAACTGGGCCCGCCAGTGTGAGCCCATCACTGGGACCGCCCCTGTGGATTTCTGACGCTGTAACTCTTTATGGGAGCGGAAAGCCCCGTCTCTCTCCTATGGGGTGACTACTGACGGTTTTGAACTGCTGACCTTCTGGGTCCCAGCCCAATGTGTAACCACTAGAGCACCAGGGCACCTGATGCAGGCCCCGGCCCTGGGAGATTGCCCTTCCATGGATCAAGCCGGGGCTCTGACCTGAAGAAGGGCCCTGTATCCCCCGTCCCCCACTTACCACTGATACCAGATCATTACATCATCACCAAACACTGAGGACCGTGGCCCAGCCAAGTTGAGAGATGATTGGAGGTGGGATGGGGGGAGTCCGTGATGTCACCCCCTAGAGGATACCCGTCCCTCTGTGAGGAGGGGGGAGAGGCAGCCCCTGTCACCCAGCCCCCTTGCTCATTGCAGAGATTGGTGTGGGCACCACCAGCTTCGGCCTCTTCTTCATCTTCTTTGGAATACTGCTGTACTTTGATTCTGTGCTCCTGGCCTTCGGAAACGTGAGTGATGTTCCTTGGGGTACAGGTGGACAGAAACTTGGAAGGAAAATAGGGATGTGGTGGAGGAAGACCCTCCAAGTGGATGGAGCCGCAAGAAAGAAGCTGTGGTGAAGAGCAGGAGCCTGGGGGTGCTGGGAGCAGGCCAGCTCATGGGAGGGAGCCCAGGCACTCCTGAGGATGCTTTAGGACTCACCCTGAAGACGCTGACAGGACCCTGTCGCCACTGGGGAGCCAGCAGTGACGCAGGGACAGGATGCCTAACTTATGTTGGCCTCAACCTTCCTTTCTGTAAGATGGGGCAAGTCTCACTACCTCCCCCATCTTCCCTGGATGGGTCCTTTCTGTAGACACGCTTGAAATCCATCTCCTTGTCCAGCCCCTGGCCCCTGGGGAGGCCATCTCTCCTTGAAGCGCTAGCAAGTCCCGCCCCTGGCCCGCACCCCTGGTCCTCACCCCTCTTGCTCCCGCACAGCTGCTGTTCCTGAGCGGCCTCTCCCTCCTCATCGGCCTGCGGAGGACATTCACCTTCTTCTTCCAGTGGCGCAAACTCAAGGGGACCAGCTTCTTCCTGGGGGGCGTGGCCATCGTGCTCCTGCGCTGGCCCCTCCTGGGCATGCTCCTGGAAACCTACGGCTTCTTTAACCTCTTCAAGTGAGTGCGAGCCCCTCTCCAACACTCATCCCACCCGTCAGCAAACACGGAGCGCGCATTGCCCGCGGCCAGTGGGGCGGGATATGTAAGGCTTCCCATCGAGCCTTAGCGACGCAGTTGGGGCGGGCATTGGACAGTTGCCAAGCCTCCAGTGTGCACCAAGCACCTTATTCTGAGTGGACCTTGGGTCTGGGAGGACTCAGGGAAGGGTCTGCGAGGAGGAGGAGGCTGAGAATGGGCAGGGTCTCAGAGACTGGAGGAGCTCGGGAAGCAGTGATAACAGGCGGTGGGAAGAAGGGCCCTGTGCCTGTGAAAGAACAGGGGTAGCCAGGTAGATTGTAGCTAATGGGAATAGGGAGAGTGGTTGCTTCTGGGGCCAAGGGAAGGAGCTGGGATATGGACGCCCTGGGTTCTTATCAGGCCCTGGGTTTGCTTGGTGCAATCTTGAAAATGTCCAGGTGGAAAGAAATAAAGGGAAAGAAAGAAAAAGGAAAGAAAATACCTCGGTGTAGCGCCTCAGTGGCTCCAGGACAGTCATTGTCCTCATCCACAGGGACTGTCATTGGAGCACTCCGTATTCAAATGAATATTCTATTAGAATATTCAGATACTCATCCAGTAAGTACGCATACAGTGGTGCACTCTCACTGTGGCTCTCTGTAGCAGAGCAGAACTGCCCCATGGTGCTTCCTGGGTAGTAATCTCTATGGGGGTGAGGGAGGGGTGGACAGAGCACTGCATTTTTTTTTCTCCTATGGAGCCAATTGGTAGGCTTGAACCTCTCGGTTAACAGCCAAGCAGGTCTCCGTTGTGCTACTGCGACTCTCAGTACAGAAACCACTCGGTGAGTTTGGAGTGTGCCGAATACAGGAGTAGGGATGGAGCTAGGTGGGGCACCTAGCAGCATGCTCCCAGGGAGCCTGGGAGGATGAATGCCAACGACCGACTGCTGCTTCCAAGCTTTGAGTGGCTTGGCGGTTCAAACCTGGACAAAGACGCCTGGTAGCAGCACCCGAAGGGCACAAGCCTGGCACTCGGGGACTTCAGAGGTGGAGACCGGGAGATCGTGACCAAGGAAAGGAAGGTACTCAGTCAGAGGCAGACTTGGACTGATGATACCCACAGACTCCCTGTCCCCCCAACTGCAGAACCTCCAAGCCGCTTTCTCTAGCACCCGTGCCCCCATTCCAAAGCCTAACACAATGATTTGGAGATGGCCCAGAATGGCCTGGTTTGTACAGGCCGAGCTGGAGTTTTAGCTCGAGGAGTCTGATCCTGGTGCCTACATCCATCACTGTGTGACTTGTGTGCCTCCAAAAAAAAATACCCCCCAAATAACAGAGGTGCTGAACCAAGCCTGCCTGCAAGCCCAGGTGGTCATATGCTCTTGGGAGTCAGACCTGAGCTTTTTAAAAAATTGCATTTTATTTATAGTTAAGTGGCATAGATAACAAGATAGTTGGCATTTCAAAAGTCTTTGCATGCACAGTTCAGTGGCACTGACTTTATGCCTCGAATGTCTCAGCCAGTCATGTCGCATGTCTCCCAAGTAACACTATTAGCCTGAACCAAGTCTCAGGGTCCCCAAGCAGTGAGGCGTTTTCCTGCCCACACAACCCTGGAGCCCCCTAGTAAATGTCCATCTTCAGACACATATGAGGAGGTAACCCACTCCCAGAATGAAAAAAGCTCAGCTGGGAGCTTTCATCGTACGCATTTTTCCCACTAGGCGAACATCAAGCAACTCATTCTGTGTTAGTGCACCCAGTGGCATCATGTGAGAAGGTTCTCTCTGGTCACAGAGAGAAAAAAAAAAGCACGCTTCATAAAAGCACTTTTGCTCAAACCTTGATTTTTGCGATGGCCAATTTAAGAGGACAGTGTGCAGCTGTGAAAATTTGTTTCCTGATCAGGAAAAAAGGCCACAGAAACTATCGTGATGTTGAACACAGCTTACAAGGATAGCTCTATGGGAAAAACTCAAGTCTATGCGTGGTTTTCTCATTTCAAAAATGGTGAAATGCTCTTTGATGACAAGCCTTGTTCTGGATGTCTGTCAACTTCCAGAAGGGAAGAAAATGGTAACTTGTAGTGCATTTGGAGTTTTTCCCACCAGGCCAGACTGTTAATCAAGCTTTCTATCCAGAGATTCTGGAAAGATTACATAATAGTGTGTGACAATAAAAAGTCTGATTTGGCTGAGCCCCGGTGGCGTAGTGGTTGTGCATGGGACTGTGGACCACTGGGATGGAGGTTCAATTCCACCTCCACAGGAGCAAAGGCTGGGCCTCTGATTCCCACCACCAGAGGGCAGTGATGCCCCCCCCCAAAAAAAAAGGTCTGATTTGTGGCAGGTGGACCACTGGTTTTGCCACCTCGACAATGCACCTGTTCATGAGGTCATCTCAGCGTGCCAGTTTTTGGCTAAAAACAGCATACCTCTCTTGCCCACACACCTTGTTTCCATGAATGAAGAAGGACATGAAAGGACAGCAATCTGATGTTGTAGAAGAGGTGGAGGGGGAAAAAAAAAAACTTGAGGGAGGTGCTGCCAGCCATCCAAACAGATGAGTTTGAAATGTTTCCAAAAACTGAATCACAGATTTGACAAATGTATATTAAGTGTCACGGAGAGTACTTTGAAGGTTAATAAAATGTTTTGTAAATAACTAGATCCAAAGCTTTGAAAGAAAACTTCCAGTTTGGGGGGGACCATCCCCTTGTATTCTAGAAGTCTCACGGGAGTGGCAGCATACAATTTGTCCTTTTGTGATGGGCTGACTTCAGTCAGAGCAGCGTTTTCAAGGTTCATCCATGTTGTAGCAGGTATAGCATGTATCAGGACTTCATGTCTTCCCACACCTCTTTGGGTGGATCTTGACCTCCTTGCCCCCGCCCCTCTGAGGCCATCACTGATCCTGCCCCCCATCCATCCCTCTGCTCCTAGGGGCTTTTTCCCTGTTGCTTTTGACTTTCTGGGCAACGCCTTCAACATTCCCTTCCTGAGTGCGGTAAGTGGGTTGCCCATAGGACTGGGAGGGTGTGTGTGTGTGGGGGGGGGGATTTGCCCAGGGTTTGCCCACGCCCAACTCGCCCTCTATCCCTGCACCTACTCCATCTGACACAATCAGGGGAGGGGAGCTGCGGGTGGCTATGCCTATGGATGGGAAGGAGCTTATTGAAGGGAAGAAGCAGACCTTGAGGTCCTAGGGTGGCCAGGGAGTGGGGAGATCTGGGACTGAGCCGGGGAGAAGGTGGCCTATTGGTTCTGTCTTCCTTGGGGCAGGTGTAGGAGCCGTGGGACCAGGCCCCCTCCCACCTGCCCCTCTGAGGACTCCGAGGGGGGTCCAGATGTCCCCATGTTCCCCCCTCCACATCTGCAGCTGCCACGGCTGCTCCCCTCTCTCAAGGGCAGCTCCGTCATAGCCCCGGTGCTGTCTGCTCCCCACGCTTTGTCTGCAGTAATGATTCTTGGCTCCCACAGCTGTTCCGGAGGTTTCAAGGCGCCAGCTCAATGGTCTGAACGCAGCGATGAGCTCCTTGAGCGTGAGGGGGCTGCAGGGGAAGTGGGGGCCACCCCCTTGCGCGCGCTGACTCATCTCGCCATCATTTCCGGACCTCCCCACCTCCAGAAGGAAGGACGAAGCTGAGGCACGCACCTCAGATCCTCGCTGAAGAGGCTGCCCGCTCCGGGACTGTGGGGAGCTGGGCCCCGACCCCCATGGTTCCGCACTGTGCTGGCACAATCTGGGAAGCATGACAAGGGGTAAAGCCACACGCTGTGAGTGGATTCCATGACCTGCCTCCGGCCTGTGGCGGCGGCACCATCGAGTCCACACTGCCAGTTGGGCCTCCCTCCCCGCAGCGAGCTCTGCCTGGTGCTTCCTGGGCCTGCAGAGAGCGCGGTTGCCAGGTCCCCAGCAGTCAGCACCCAACAAATGGTGGCGGAGGGGGGGGGGAAACTGCAGGTCTTAAGAAGTTCTTCTCAAGCGCCAGGCTTGCGTCCTGTACCTCACCCATCACCCAGCGAAAGCCTGGGCTGGTAGAGCCTATCGCCAGGGCTGCGAGGGGATGCGGGGCTGCCCTCAGAGGGTCCCATTGGGGCGGATATTCCGCCCCTGGGCAGGGGAGCCCTGTGCGATGCCAGTTCACAGGGATGCTGGTGGCAGCGTGGAGTCACCCACAGGGTTTTCAAACCAGTCATCTGGACCGGATCGGATCGCCCCTGGAAGGTTTCCAACTGCCGATTGGCAGCCAAGCCCCTAACCATTGTGCCCTCTGTGGAGCACCTGATGCCAGGGTCAGAGAAAGACAAGGGTCTAGAGAGAGGCAAGAGTCGCTTGCGATGCGCACAGTCAGCATCTGCGACGTGCCCTCGGCGTGCACTCCCAGCAGGGCGTGGGGCTGTTGCCCTCAACAACATTGGCGCACAGCCACGTACAGTCCTTGCCGTTGTGGTGGAAGGGGCGGGGACACCGGACAGGAGACACAGACAGACGTACGGTCACCACCTTCAGGAGAGGAGGAGAGCCCAGGAGGCCTCACTACCCTGTGCAACGTGCCCACGGCCTGCCGTTGGTTCGCAGCCTGGGTCTGCCAAAGGTACTGTTTCTGCCTCTGGTGGCCGGGCTGGGAGGAACCACCCTCCCTTACCTCCAAAGTTTTCTGTCATTCCACTGCATGCCCCTCCCAACACCACCCTTCTGAGGGGACCCTGCATTCTGCCCCACTACGCAAAAGCTTCTCCGTGAAGCTGGAGGGGAGGTCACCATCCAGGATGGAGTGGGAAAGGGATGGGAAAGGGCGCAGTGAAGACAGGGTGTTCCCAAGGCTGTGCCCACGCAGGAGGAACCCGAGGTCCACAGGACTTCCCCTGTGGACGGATTATGACACAGCGCAAGGTTTGTGCTCATGGTCACACTCCCCACGGTCGGTTGTGTGAGGTCGGTGTCCTTCTCCTCAGGCGGAAGGGGCTTGGAGGCGCGACAGCACTCAGTCCAGGCCACACAGCAGAGTCGAGGGCCTGGACGGGGTCAGAACTCTGAACCGACACACAGGGAGTGAAGGGAAAGCAAGGCAGAGGCCAAGGCCATTCGTTCATTCGCATCTGCTCACTCACTGTGGTGCAGACAGTGAAACGTGCTCAGTCCCCGACAAAAGAGTGCACGTGCGCCCAGAGGTGCGTCAGAAGAAAGACCTGGCGATCTACTGTCAAAAACCAGCCCCTCGACAAAACAAACTCACTGCCATCTAGTTGATGCTGATTCACAGGGACCCTACAGGGACGGAGTGGAATTTCCCCACGCGTTTCCAAGATGGTAAATCTTGGCGGAAGAGACAGTCTCCCCCTATTCCTGCAGAGCCGCTGGTGGTCTTGAACTGCTGACCGTCTGGGTAGCAGACCATTGTGTAGCCCATTGAAAACCCTGTGAGCAGAGTGCTAGCTCTCCTCCAGTGGCCGCTTCCCCTGGAGGCACCTGGGGGCCCTTCTGGCTTGAGGGAGCCCTCTCCAGCTGAAACAGTCAGGAAGTTGTTCTGGCAAAAGTTGCTCCTGGGGAGGGTGCCCGAGATGGTGGGTGCTGGAGGGCAGACAGTTTGCACTTGACTCCTGACCTAGAGACGGGCAGTTTGAGCCCTTCCGAGAGGCCATGGGGAAAAGGCCCGGTGTTCTGTTTCTGTTGACGTGATTCACCCCCACCCCCATCCCCACCACAGGGCCATTCTCCTCCAGAATGCCTTGAATTCTGGAGGTGAGTTCAGGGGTCTGCTGTCCATTGTCCCCCACATGGTCACCGAAGCCGCTTCCACTGTGCTCCATCCCTGAGCTGTCCCCTTGTCCAGATGGACAGTCATGCTGGAACGAGCCACCCTCTTCAAACCACAGGGTTATCTCCCTCATCCATTTCCCACTCCTCAGCCTTGAGGGGCCTTTAGTCAGGGAGCAGCCCTTTGAAGCAGCTTTCAGCACAGGCAGGAGGGTCCCCCACCCCCACCCCGACTGCCGAGAGTATATCCACTTAGGGGAAGGGAGGGGGCAGGCAGGAGGGGCAGGCCTGGGCTGAATGGGTGGAGGACCGTAATCTCCCCAGCAGCACGAGAGAGCCATTCTTGTTAGCACCTCCATTTACAGAGACAGGGAGCCCTCGGCACCTGGCAGAAACTGGCTGGTCTCTCTGAGGCTAAAGGGGGGTCTATTGGAGTTGCTCTATTAGTGGCTGGAGAAGAGGAAACGAGACCTTTGTTGCAGTCTGTAGATGGAGCAGACCACCCACCACCCTCCATGCTGCTGCTGGGGCTGCCCCTCACCCACACCAACACCACCCCACTCTCGGTACTCTTGTTCACCTTGAAGTCACCTGCCGGCAGCCACGGAGAACTTCCCATGCCCACCCACCCACCCACCCACCACAGCCCCTGTGTCACCCTGTCCACAGTCTTCCCTGTCACACTCACTCGCCCTGTGCGAGCAGACGCTGGCATTGTTTGAGGGAGAAAGAAAGGGGAGTGGAGGCTCCCGGCACCCCAGTCCCAGGACACAACCTGGAGAAGCCATCTCCGCGCTGACACCTCTCGGCCCTGAGCATACCCCCACCCCCCCAGGATCAGCCTTTGTCCTTCGCCCCGTGGCTGAAGCCTGGGTGCGTACATGGCGCTGTTCATGACCCTTGCTCAGAGGGACAGAAGGCACTTTGCACACGGGGGGCTGTGGTCTTTGCAGGCCCCATCCCACCCCTTCTGCCACTGGGGTCAGAATGGGGCTCCAGCTAGTGGGCCTGGTGGGGCGTGGGGGTGGCATCATGGGGACGACGAATAGAACTCAGAAGCAGGATGGAGAGGCAGCCTGGGGAGGCAGAGGAGGCCGGCTTCAGTCCTGAGAGGCAGGAGGGGGCGGCAGGCAGGAGTCAGGGCGTCGTGTTCTCTGACGAGGGTCTGACGGGCAGGGAGAAGCAGGCAGAGGTGGGCCTGTGTCTGAAGACGTCACCCTGGGCTATATAAAAGGGAAGGTGAGCAGGGAGCCGCAGAGAGGGAGCCCCGGAGTCCAGCACCCCTGCTCCACTGATCGTCCACCCATCCCAGCGGCTTCATCACTGCAGGGACTTGCCCGGCACCTACTCAGCTGGGACTGAGCCAAGGTAGGTGTGCTGCAGCACCCACACCTGGGAAGGTCTCTCTCCCTCTCCCGGTAGACCTGGAGGCTGGGCGCCAGGGCTCCAAAGGAGGGAGTGGGAAATGAGGGCCGGCAGGTGGAGGGGTGTGGGTGGGGCTGGTCTCCAGATCTCTCCCGATGATTGGCTGACCAGACTCTGCTGGGATGTCTGCTTGAAGCACTGGTCTGCACTTTATTGTCTGGTTACCAGGGATCCCAAGGGCTCGCTCTCACTGGGGAAGGCTGTGTCTGCAGAAAGCTGCGGAGCCCCTTGGGCCGAGTGGCTGAGCTGCGGGACTGCTGTGGGCAGCTCTTTCAAAGAATGGATGGCCAGTGACACCTGAGTCCAAGGGTGCCTCGCTACCCACTCAAGATGGGCAGGGGGCCCCATGGGAGAGAGACACCCCTCTTCACAAACTCTCCTCCCAGGACTGAGATGTCTTTGCGATTTATGAGGTGCAGAAACCCCTGGGGTGGGGTTAACCACAAAGAAGGTCCCTAGCAGGTCCGCCACTCGTGAGTCTTGGAAAGGGACAGGTCTGTCCCAGCTCATTCAAGTCCACCACATGTTCAGTGGCACCTGCAGACCAGGCGGGGAATAAAGAGCTGGGAGTCTTCTATGGGAAGACCTCTGCTTTCTGGGAGCTCCTCAGTGGTACTTACATGTGTTTACGTCTGTATACACATACATACGTACAGGGGACCAAACCACTCAAGCCAAACGCACTGCCATCAATTCTGACCTGTAAGGACCCTACACAAGCTTTCCCAGACTGTAAATCTCTTCAGGCACAGCCAGCCTCGACATTCAGCCAAGATTTCCCAGGGAGATTACCGCCCAGGAAGCCCTCGGGGCCGTTCTGTTCTGCGGGGTCAGTCGCCGTGGGTTTATTCCTGTTCATCCGCCCGCTCCCGCTCAGGCCTCGCCTTCTGCAGAGCCCCACGGGCCCCCGTGTATTCTTGCCATGTCTCCAGAGGAGGCGCTTCCGGGGTTTTGTTGAAAGTTTGTTTGTGAGTCAGTTTCTCACGCAAGACCGGGGCCCTTAGGGCAGCGGCCCTGGTTCTCATGCCCCTCAGCATCTAGTAGTGACCGGGACCCCTAAGGCAGCGGCCCTGGCTCTCACACCCCTCAACATCCAGCCCCAGCACCTGAACACTGCTCAGGCAGTGACTGCTGACCTAACTGGGCCCACGCAGACTTGTTCACACATGCACAGTTTTTTTTAAAAATTACTTTATTGGGGGCTCACACAACTCTTAGCACAACCCCTCCATGTATCCATCATATGGAAAGCCCCTGTGTACCTCTGATGCCACCGTCCTCATCATTCCGACACAGCGTTCTGGGCTGCCCTCTCCAGTAATAGTCATCAGGAGTCCCTGGGTGCCACTGAGAGTTGAGCACTCAGCTCCTCTGGCTGATCAGGACCCGCCCGGGGGTGCCCTGGCCATCTGCTTTTGAAGATCTCAGCTTTGAAGTCCTGGGGGAGCAGCTCTGCCCCGCCCCCCAGGGCACCGTGTTCGCTTGGAAGGCAGCTTCCAGCAATAAGGGTTCGATCTTGCCTCAGCTCCACTCCGGGCGCCACCTCAGGCCTGATGAGGGCCAGGCGCAGAGAGCCCTGGCCTGGGCTCCCCAGTGCCACACCATTGCAGTCTGAGCCTGTATTCCGCAGATAGAGTGAGGGGTCTCCCAGTCAGAGGCAACCGGGATCGCACTGAGCCAGGTGGGATGGGAGGTGGAGGGTGGGGACAGGAACAGAATTGCGGGGTGGGGCTGAGCAACCATTAGGAGTGGAGGAGCGGTTCTCAACCTGTGGATTGCAACCCCCTTTAGGGGTCAAATGACCCTTTCACAGGGGTTGCCTGATTCATAACAGTAGCAACATTATAGGGATAAAGTAGCAATGAAAATAATTTTATGGTTGGGGGGCTCACCACAACATGAGGCATTGGGGAGGTTGAGAACTGCTCAAGTAGAGGGACACAAATGAGGTGGGAGTCACAGGGTGCTGCAAACAGTTAACTTGCGTAGCTGTGGACTTGGAGGTTCAAGTCGACCCAGAAGTGCCTCAGCGGAAAGGCCTGGTGGTCTGCTCAAACAAAGACTATGCATCCATCACCCTGGGGCCCAGTTCTACTCTGCAGCGTGGAGTCACCAGCCCAAAGGCAACTGCTGGGGTTGGTTGGTTGGTTTGGGCCCAGATGACAGCCTGCCCTTCCCTCTTGCCCCAACCCTCCCTGAGAGGGGTTCTAAGTGTTGGGTCTGATGAGGACATCCTCTTTGAGCTTCCGCTGCCTTTTACCATAAATTGGTTACTAATCACAAAGTACCACGACTTTGTAGAAGGGAGATCAGAACTGGTAGCTGCAAGGAGGGAGGTGCAAGGAGGACCAGAGCATATGGCTCCCATCTTAACAGCCCAGATGACAAGACCAGTTAGGTCCACTCCTCTCGAGTCCCCAGGGACATAATATGCCGAGGTAGGAAACAGTTGTTCTTTTCCCTGAATTACAGGCACTAGCACTCTTGAGTGATGTACTCCCCGGCTGTGAATAGCAGTGAGGAAGAGCCACCAATTGCCTTTTTCTTCTTTCTTGGAAAAGGAAGAGAATTACATTTCTATTAGAGCAGGAAGGGCTGGACCAGGTCCAGGAAGGCCCGTTGTGAAGGGGGAGCGCTGGTCCGAGAGGGTGGGTTTATGCAGACCACAGCGTGACAGGGAGAAGGCTGCAGGGAGAACACTTGCACCTTAAAGTTCTCCAGCTCGAGGCCTGACCTTCTTGCTGCTCTTCCCACCCTCACCCAAGCCCCCTCCCGATCCAGCCACATCTCACATCCCCCTCATTCTTCCTACACTCCTGAGATTTCAAGCAAACCTGAGATTTGTGTCCATGGCCATTTCCTCATCTGAGTAGGCCTGTCCCAGCCTGCCAACCATCCTCACCTTGCTTCCTCCCTCCCCAGGACCTCCTCTGGAGGGTCTTTCCCCCCTGCTCAGCTTTGATCCCACTCCACTGCACTTCCATCATGCGTCCACTGGGACCCAACTCTCTACTGGCCACTCTCTCGGGCCAGACCCAGCTCCAGCCTGACCAGGTTCTGCCTCCTCTCTCCCTCCTCAGGGTGCTTCCAGGACCCGCCTCTCCTCACCAGGATGAACCCATTAGCTTCTTGGCAGCTGCTGCTTCTCCTCTGTGCCACCTCCTTAGGGGAGACCTCAGAACGGGTGTCTTCTGCCCAGGAGCCTGCACCCACAGGTGCGCCAGGTCTGGGGAAGTGGGTGGAGGGAAGGCAGAAATGGGCCTGCTCTGAGCTGAACACAGCATCGTTCACGACGCGTGGAAACTGACGTGTGGTGCCTGTGCATCTTATCCAGTGGTCCCAGGGACCCAGGGTATAAAGGATGGTTCGCCCCTATTGCACTTACCAGGAAGGAGGAGGCTTAGTGGCACAGCAGTTAAGCGCTTGGCTACTAGTCAAAAGGTTGGTGGTTTGAACCCACCCAGGGTCTCTGAGGGAAAAATCCCAGGACGACTGCTTTCCTCAAAGATGACAGGCAAGATAAGAATGTGGAGGGTAGTTCTCCATCTCAGGGGTCATCATGAGCCAAGAGGGCAGTGGGCATGAGGAGGCTCACAGAGGGTCGGGGCTCTTGTTCCCTGGGCACCATCCTGGCTCCTCCCACTGAGTTCCCTGCTCCACACTAACTACTTCTCTGTGCCCAGCTGTTAGGCACCTACATAATCTGCATGCTCTTTCGGGGACCTCAGACCCTTTATGGGGGACCTGGGGTGGAGGAGAACCCAAACCAAACCCATACTACTCACAGTTCCTTAAGCCTCGCTGGGTTTTCCAGTGGGAACTGATGAGCTGGGAAAAGAGAGGGGTGGCCTAGTGATTACACCTTGCTAACTGCAACATCAGCAGGTCGAAACCACCAGGTACTCCACAGAAGAAAGATGGGGATTTCTGTTCTTCTAAACAGTAACAGTCTCAGACACCCACAGGGCAGTCTACCCTGTCCTACAGGGTGGAAGTGAGTTTGGAAAGAGGTAAAGAAACAGCTCCTAAGTTGCTCAAGCACCGCAAAAGGTCAATGGATGCCAGGGCTCCCCCCAGGAAGGTGTCACTAGAACCCACATCTGGATCCGGGGGGCTTCAGTACTGCTTTCTTGTCAGCTGTCGGAGCAAATGAGAACCTGCCACTTGGCCTCTCGGGCCTCCATGGTTCCGTCTACAGCACTACGAACATACTCTTTCTACATTTGATGTTATTTGGCATCCCCACAAAGGTCCCAGGGCACAGAGAACATGGTCTGGAGTGGCTTCTCACCGGGATTAAGTGGTGTTCATTCCAGGTGACAAGAATGGACCTGCTTTGGGGGACTCTGATAATTTGGACTAAAGGGTTTTGGTGAGGCTACAAAGAGTAGTCTGGGCAGTGATCCTACTGTGGCAGTGAGCTCAGCTGGGAAGATTGCCATCTTCCCTCTCCATCCGAGCCTGACCCGAGGCTGGTACCTGGTGCAAAGGGCCTTACAGGTTGTTGGCGTTAACTCTGGACCATGCACACACTCCTGATCTCCAAGGTGGGTCAGTGCTCTGAGAAGCAGGACTCAAAAGCAATTCTCTCTCTCTCTCTCTCTCTCTCTCTCTCTCTCTCTCTCTCTCTCACACACACACACACACACACACACACACACACACAGCCAGGCCTCATTTCTGTCCATCTCATGCCACTGAGCAAGTTATCCTACCTTACTGCCAGAAATTATAATTAACACAAAGAACCATGCTTGTGATCTGTCTGGTAAATTTGCCTTGTAAAACCTTCAGGATGAAAGAGAAATCACACTAGGAGTGGGGAGGTGACTCCAAATACACCAGCTATTCATTGAGCCCTTCCACAGCTCACTCAAAACCAAACCGGTGGGCATCAAGTGGATGATGAAGCCTAAGGACACTGTAGGCAGAGTGGAAATGCCTCATCAGGTTTCCAAGTCTGCCAGCGTCACAGAGGCCGGCGGGAACGTCTAGCTTCTGCAGAGCAGCTGGTGGGGTCAAATCACAGACCTTCCGGCTAGTGTTAAGAAGAACCCCGGGTGGGACCTACAGGTGGACTTGAATTGTCACGATAAGCTTTTCATTGTTTTAGCTATCAAAGATAACCTGGAGTTGCTGTGGGTTAGGTATTATTAAGCTGCTCACTGCAAGGTCGGTGGTTCAAACCCATCAGCCGCTCTTAAGGAGAAAGATGAGGCCGCCAAATTCCTGTAGATATTTACAGTCTCAGAAAACCTGAGGAAACCTGAGGTTGCCCTGAATCAGAATTGAATCGAAGGCAGGGTGGGGGTCCATAGTTAGTAGGCATCATTTGAGGCTCTACCACGTGCAGGCCACTGCTTCAAGCACTCTGAGAGAGAAGAATGCACTCTGCCCCAAGGAGCTCACAGCCCATGCCGCTACCATGTCAGGCAGTGAGCAAGAAAGAACCAGCTGCCATCTTCCCCTCCAGGCCAATAGGGCATCCTAGTCCAGTGGTTCTCAGCCTGTGGGCCATGACCCTTTTGGAGGTTGAACAGCCCTTTCACAGGGGTCGCCCGATTCATAACAGCAGCAAAATGACAGTTATGAAGGAGCTACAAAATAATTTTGTGGTTGGGGGTCACCACCACATGAGGAACAGTATGGAAGGGTCTCTGCATTGGGGAGGTTGAGAACTGCTGCGCTAGTTGTTTCTGGAGCTTGGTTAGCTTGTGTGTGTTACAAAAGAATTGTGCTTTAGGTTCGGTGGCTGATTTTTCAGAAATAGACCACCAGAACGTTTTTCTGAGGTGCCTGTTTGAGCAACCAAAAGGAGTAAGAGTTTGCATCGCCCATGTAAGACATGAAAAAAAAAAATGAATTATCAAGGGTTCATGAGGGAGGGAGGGGGAAGGGGAGGAAATGAGATGATGCCAAGAGTTCAAGTAGAAAGAAAATGCTTTGAAAATGATGATGGCAACATATGTACAATTTTGCTCGACACAAGATTGTATGTATGAATGGACATTGAGTCCTTCCACAGCTCACTCAAAACCAAACCCGTGGCCATCAAGTGGACTGTGACTCTTAAGGACCCTGTAGGCAGAGTGAAAATGCCTCTTTGGGTATTCATGACCGCTATCGTTACAGAAGCAGACAGGGACATCTTGCTCTAAGAGCTGCAAGAGTCCCCAATAAAATGATTACTAACCAAAAAAAAAAAAAAAAAAAAAAAGTTTGCATCACCCAGGGAACCCTGGGAGCCAGGAAAATGAGCATATACTGAGCTTTGAATTCTAAGCTAGGATGGTGCTGTGGTTAGGCATCGGGCTGCATAAGAAAAATGGGGCCGTCTGCTCCCATAGAGATTTAAGCCAAAACCCAAACTCATGACCATTGAGTCCATTCTGACTCACAGGGCGCCTGTTGGGCAGGACAGGACCGCCCCTGTGGGTTTTCGAGGCTGCCAGTCTCTACAGGAGTGAAAGTCTCGTGTTTCGCCTGCTGGGTAGCTGGGTGATTTCCAGTTGCTGCCCTTGGGGTTAACAGCCCAACTCATAATCCCTACAGCACCAGGCTCCTCCCATGCAGATTCACAGTCTCTTACAGCTTATAGAGGGTGGCTAGGAGTCCGAAAAGGTTCCAGGGTGGTGGGCTATGCCCTCGTTGCCTCCTACAGGCAATCTGATATAAAAGATCCTTCAGATGGCTAGCGAACATTTATGGCCAGAGCCAGCTGGAAGGAGGAGGTAGGGACTGGGTCACCAGCTGGGCTGGGAGGTCTTTGCTGGTCCTGCGAACGCGGTGCTTCCTTTTGCTCTTCCTAGAGGCTCGGGCAAAAGGGCCGCAGGGATGGGGGCTCCAAAGCGGCCCGTCCTGGTGTTCACCGCTGCCCGCCCGGCTCTCTGCCCTAGGTCAGCGGCTCGGCCCCCTGGGCCCCTGGGAGCAGCGGTGCGCAGAGAAGCAGCAGCCCCCCGCCTGGCGACGACCTCGGGACGCCCCGCTGTGCCCGCCCCCCGAGAGGCCGCCAGGGCCCCAGCGGCCAGGCCTGTGTGGCCCCCGCAGCCGCCTGATCCCCTCGCCCCGGGGCGCGGTGCTGGTGCAGCGGGAGAAGGACCTGTCCACCTACAACTGGAACTCCTTCGGCCTGCGCTACGGCAAGAGGCTGGCGCCGCCGCCGGGGGGGCGGGGCCGCGG
>PVJH01025621.1:0-31238 GCA_004026705.1 Nesogale talazaci
CACACACACACACACACACACACACACACATCTATATTGAATTTTATTTAGGTGAGGTAATTCTTTTAAGGAACCCTGGTGGTGCTGTGAGTCAACTACTAGCTACAAGTCACTAGTTCCAACCTACTAGATCCTCCAAGACAGGAAGATGATTCTGTCTGCTTCTGTTAAGATTAAAAGCCTCAGAAACATTATCTAGGGTCACTATGAATTGGAATCAATTGGATGGCAGTAGTGGTTCAATGGTAGAATTTTCATGTTCCATGCAAGAGTACCATATTTGATTCTTACTCAATGCATTTCAATTGGAAACATATCGTGAATCATGTTTTGGCGCAGGCTTATGCATTGCTGTGAGATTGAACAGGTTTCCATGGCACTTCCAGACTAACATAATGTGGAGAAAGGCCTGGTGACTAATTTTTAAAAAAAAATTACCATTAAAAATCCAATAGATCATAACTGTATGATTATATTGTTCATGGTGTTACTCAATCAGCAGAAAACAAAAAAAAACTGTGATTCTTGGCAATATTGATATGTTGAAACTTTACTTACACACTTCTTTCAGTAACTTAAGCAGCAAAAAGCAAAGTTAGTATATATTTAATGCAGAATTATAGGTTTTGTAAATTTAACAGAACACTTATCCACAAGATTTCATTCTATATAACAAATTCTTACAGAGTGGCACTTAATCCCATGGAATTATTTCCTACATAGTGTTGTGCATTCATAATTATGAAATATTCTTATGCATAAAGAACATCTACCAAATGAATATAGCGTTAGTAGCTGTGATTAGAATAAAATGTTTCCATGATTTCATAAAATTAACTCTCTATGACAAGTAGATGAATGATCACTGCTTAGAAGTGAGTTTGCTTTTGGATAAAAACTGAAAATCAATAGTTATTTTAAATTTTCAATTGACTTAATATCTATTATTCAGAAGAAGAGAGATCTCTGCCTTGGTACATGAAACATTCAGTGAATTAGGTACATATTTACTTTATATCAATATAGATAGCCTATATGTTGATATATTATTTGTGTAACTCAGTGAAAAATATAATGTATTAAGCACTTCCTTGAGTATGAAGCAGTTTAAAATACTATTTGAATAGAGAACTCAATATTTGAGCAAATATAGTTATACACACATGTATGTGTGTGTATATATAAGTATATATACACACAAATATATATAGTAGTTACATAATCTGGTGTCAGTTTGAGAGGATTTTGAGTGAGGGGTGGAGTCTAATCTGTCAATTGAATCATAACCAATGAATAAGACTTCTGTGTGGGCATGACCTTCTCCTGAGAATTCTGGGAACTCTGGACTTCCTGTTGGAGGTGGGAGACATCTCTCTCTCTGCTTACTCCCTACGTGACACTCTACCTCCAAGACACAAGGCACTATGCCCTGGGAGCTGGAGAAGTCACATGGACTTACCCTGAAGAGTCAGAGAAGCCATATAGAGCACCCATCAGTGCTGAGATGCTTAAAACTCTACTGGATCCCCAAGACTTCCAAGCCACTGTCATGTGATCCTCTTGCATTGGACATCATTGCATGTATTTTGAAGACTGAAGAGGGCTTTATAGATTGGTATTGGGAATATGGACTAATGTTGAACTTATGGACTTGATCTGGACTGGGCTGAGATGTTTTCTCAATATCCAATTGTTCTTGTATATAAACACATTTCTTATATACATATGAGTGTCTATGAGTTTCTTTCTCTAGTCTGCCCAACTGACAGAACATTTCTTTCAAAATTATATAGAAGAACATGATGTGAGACTTATGTAACAAACACAATGGATTAATATTTAAGTGTCATTCTCACATTATGTTATCTCAACCTGTCAAAACATACATAATATGCATGCATGAATAATTTTTTAGAAGAAGCAGTACAAGGTTTGTCTCTAGGAAATGCAGGTTGAAAATATTCAGCATGTCCAGCTTTTCAATAGGTTGTGTCATATCATCTATTCTGATTTCAAGTATTATTACCTTCCTCGGTATTCTACCTGAAGGTTGTGTAAACCACTGAAATTTCTCACAGAATTCATGAACCATGAAAGGAATCAATCACATGATAATCAAGGCTGGTGAAATAGTTTGGATGATAGAGATTTGGTTCAAATTCCAATAACCAGAGGTCAAAAGGATTAACTCAGACCCAGGATCCACAGAAAGAGAGTGAACATTGACAGAGTGCTTCTGAGGTCTCCCAGTTCTTACTTAATATTTAGGCTACAGTGACACAAAAGTCTAAAAGTAAAAAGAAGCATTTTGACTTGGTTGACCAAGCAAAGGACACATCAAGATTCACAATAAGATGGTTCCCCAAGACCTGGGTCAGGGTTCTTTGATGGTAGTAACCACCACATGATTTGGTACTCTTCAGGATGATTCATTATAAGAAGTAGTCTTCTCCACATCTTTTTTTCAGAAAGAAAGGTGACAACAATTGTGTTTTGCTCATATCTGGGGCATGGATGGAGGTACATGTTCAGCAAAATTAAACAGGAAGCTGATGCTTTGCCTAATTAAGACTAGAAGTTAGTTCTGATGTTTGACTAGCTTAAAACTAGAAGTCAGTTCTTATGTTAATAGAGCTATCCTAGATGTTGGCTAATTTGCAGGAAGCAAAGGATGATAAATTGAGAACATCTAGAAAGATGGGGATTCAAGATAGATCCCATGTAAACACTGCCCCATTAACATAAAGGACAACTTGCTTAAAAAGGTGACCATACCTCCAGGCATAGAGGTTAGTACTTGCAATACATCACAAAATAAAGTACACTATCATAGCCAAAATAAGTAATCCAATGCAGGTAAATATATATGCAGAGTTTGTAATCATTCAAACATAGATTATTTTGGTTTAAAATGCAGATTTAGTCAATAGAAAAGACAAAAAGAAAAGTAGTCAGAATACCTTAAGGGGAAGATATAATCTTTGATTTTGAATGTTTGTATCAGGATTATTAGTATAAAACCGCAGAAAATTATATCTATTAGCCTGCTATGTATCCAGATACCTACAAAACTTGCTATTCAGATTTATACTTAAACAATTACTACCACAGATAAATAAATTAAAAATTTTACCAACCTCTAGAGTATGAAGTTGATCAAGATTATAATCAAGGCGTATATATAATTGCTTATGATTGGAATGTGAAAATTGAAAATAAAGAAAGATTGATATCTGGACATTTGCCATTGGAGTTACACCAGAGATCACATTATAGAATTTTGCAAGATCAAAAATTTATTGTGAATAACTATCTTTAAGAACATAAGAAGCAACTACATTTGAGAACCTTACTGGATAGAATATGGAAATCAAATATACTATTTCTATGCAAAGAGATGATAGAGAAACTTACTATAATTAGTCACATAAGACCATCAGCTGAATGTGGAAAAAACCATCAATTGCTCATATGTAAATTAATGTTTTAACTATACATAATTAAAACAAGTCTATGAAAGTAAAACTATCACTTTGGCTATATCTCATCTGAATTTTAAGACCACCCTACAAATAGATTTGACGTCTTGAACTCAAGTGTGCAGATGAATTATGGCATAAAACCGGGCATATCATATGTGATGAAAACAAAAGTTGGATTTTAAAGAAGGAAAGACTAAAATGAATGGCAGAAGAGACTATCAAATTTCCTTGTGACTGAAGAATAACTAAAGTGATGAAAAGAAATAAAAGTACTAAACAAAATATTTCAAGGGAAATACAAGAAGACAAAATGAAGTCTTATAGAATGTTCCAAGTTTGGAAATTAAAAAAGCAAAGGAAAGATCACTCAAAACATTTCATCAGCTGACAAAACTAAGGGGTACAAAATAAATCAAGGCTTAAGTTTCAATACCAAGCAATTTCTCAGGCACAGTTTTTGCCCTAGTACAATGGATAACATTGTGAAGAATGCAAATTCTACAACACTTAATTTTGCTCACATGGAGCCTGTATGTAAGCCAAGAGGCAATTATTCAAACAGAGCAAGAAATGGTTTAAAAACAGGAAAAGTATAACAGAACATTGTGTATTCTTTCACTATATCTGTACTGAGCATATAATCCAAGAAGATCATGGACTCCTCATTTGAAGAAAGCTCCATAACAGCCTGCGAAATGCCGAAGACACAAATTTACTTGCTGAAACCTAAGAGGTTTGCAAGCATATACCACAACTTTCAGTATGAATAACATCTCAATGTGAAGGGATCAAAAATTTGAAAATAAAAGCTTGTGGGAAAAATAATATAAATTAGGTACATATATTGGATTTATATGAGGCAGTGTGATCTTTTTAGATTTTATGAGACCAAGAATACATTATACATTCAAAAAGAAGACAGTCTTTTGACTACACTATAAAGCACTGTAATAAGAGCACTGATGATGTAGTGGTTACTCACCAGACTGTGATCCATATGGTTGGCAGTTCAAAACCAGCAGCAGTTCTGTGTGAGAAAGATGAGGCTCCTCTACTCCCGTGGTTGGTCCTAGAAACCCAAAGGGGATCACTATCAGTCAGCACTGGCTAGAGTAATTATTATTTGCATAATTATTAACTGCTTTTCAAAAAAAATGTATTAAGCTTGAAGAGAACAGATAGTTCATCTCACTTAATCACCACTTTTGCTCATGGACCTAGCCAGTGTCAGACATATAAAGGGTTTCACAACATTTGTGGGAAATAGAATTACAAAATGACAGAGTTTTTCCACAAACTTTCTGAAGTCCTTCCACAGTAGATGTGCTCAGTAAACAGAAGTATAATTTTTCAAATGTTAAAGTTTGAAGTAAAATAATTGTACCTGCTCTGGAATATCAGAAAATAATATTTTTCACTGAAGATTGTTTTTGGTGGGAATATAGGTAAATGAGTATATATTGCAGATGCTTCTACTTCTGTGAGATCATTTTTATTTCATTACATTCAGGAGTCAGACTTATTTTTGAATCACAGAGATTTTAAAATGTACTCTTTACCTTTTCTCTCCCCACCTTACAATCAGCCTGTGTGTGAGATCCATGACCTTGTTGGTGGTGATAATTATAACACAGAACTGAAGTGAGAACCAGGATCAAATTGATTTAAGATATGAAAGCTGACCTAATCATCCTTTAGGTAAATATCAATTAAACTTGTAGGTATATTATCAGTTTAATAACATTCATATGTATTATGATTAATGTTATCCTCTATGCTGATTGCACCACTTGTGATTTATGAAATAGAATGTGTGAATTCTGAAACTTATAATTAGCAATTAAATTTAGTCATTAAAATTTCTACTATAAAGGGATAGGGAAATGATATTGTGCAACATGGTGAAAACTAAATTATTCTGACTTATATTTTTATTATTCCATTTTGATGCTAATTAACACAACTAGTTTCATTCCTTTAATAAATTAATGTCTGGGGCAAAAGATATGTTTCAGATCACATGTTAAGTATACATACATATATTTACATGAATATGTTATTGGGAGAGTACACAAAAATAATGTCATCTGGAAGCCTATCAATAGAGTAGACAGAGTAGAACTGCCTTATATGGTTTTCAAGGCTTTAATCTGTTCAGGAGCAGTGTGCCAACTCTCTTCTCCTAAGACTGACCTCTCACTTCATACCATCATTATTTGAAAGGAAGAGTGGAGGAGAAGTTGCAACTATGCTTAGTTGTGTGGTGTCATCACTGGAGGCTTAGGAAGAACTCACTAGTCTATGTCAGCAAATTGGAACACAGCTACTTTGTCAACTGATTGAAATAGATTCATATTTGTACCCTTTTCAAAGAAAGGTGACCCAAGAATGCTCATATTATAGAACAGTATCATTAATAGCGTATGCAAGTAAACATTTGCTGAAGATCTTCCAGCAGTAATTGCAGCAATACATTCATTGGGAGAAGTCAGAAGTTCAGGCCAGAATCAGAAGAGGACATAGAACAAGGCTATTATTGCTGATGTCCAATGGATCCTGGTTGAAAGCAAGTAATGCAAGAATGATGTTTACTTGGGTTTATTGACTATGATAAATCATTCAACTGTGTGGACTATAGCAAACTATGAATAGGCTTCAGAACTGTGTGGACTATCACAGACTATGAATAGGCTTCAGAAGAACGGGAATCTCAGAATGTTACATGGTGATCTTATACATGAATCAAAAGGCAGTTGTGTCAACAGAATAAGAGAATGCTGCCTTGTTTAAAGTAAGAAAAGTGTGTGTCAGGGTTGCATCCTCTCACTATACTTATTCAATCTGATTATGAGCAAATAATCTAAGAAACTGTATTATATGAATACAAATGTAGATTAGGATTGAGAAAAGGCCTATTACCAACCTGTAATAAGCAAATGACAGCTTGCTTGATGAACATTAGAGGTACATGAAGCACTTGATGATGAAGTTGAAGGATAGCAGCTTTTTGTGTGGATTAGAGTTCAATGTGAAGAAGGCTAAAATTCTCACAATCAAACTGCTACATAACATTATGATACAGAAGATTCAAATTACCACAGATTTCATTTTCCTTGGATCCACAATCATTGCTCTTGGAAGGGGCAGTCAAGGAATCAACAAGCTCATTGCACTGGGCATATCTTCTCCACAAAGCCTCTTTAAAATATTGAAGACCGAGGGTGTTACTTTGAGAACTAAGAGGCATCTCACCCAAGTCATGGTATTTTCAATGACCATTAGACGTGAGAAAGATGGGTATTGAATGAGGGAAACTGAAGAAAAATCAATGCACTTGAATGAATTATGGTATAGATGAAGAATACTGAAAGAATGGCGGGCTGTCCAAAAACAAATAAATCTATCTTAAAAGAAGCACATCCAGAATGTTCCATAAATGAAAAAACAACAAGACTTGTTCCACATACTATGGCCATGTTATCAGGAGAGATGAGTAGCTGGAGAAAGATAGGGTGCTTAGTCAAGTTGCAGGACAATGTAAAAGGGAGGCCTGTGACAAAACAAATGGACACAGTGGCTGTATTGATCGGCTCCCACACAAGAACAATTGTGATGCTGGTCCAGAACCGGGCAGTGTTTCCTTCTAATATATATATATATATATATATATATATATATATATATATGTGTGTGTGTGTGTGTGTGTGTACATACATACACACACATATATACAATGAGTATAATGAGTCTGAACTGGCTGGATGTACTTAACAACTATAGGAGTTTCAGAGAGAAAAGTAATACTTCCAAATGTTCTGCTTCTAAAGGGTTAATTATCTCGTGTTGAATACATATGCATGTGCATAATTAACTTAAAAATAATTAGAGAATTAAAATTTGCAATAGTTTTTATTGTTAGTGAAAAAAATCAAAATTGGAAGATGGAATAGAGATGACTCAAATATATATTTCTCTTTTTTAACTAAACATTTCTGAATCAGAAATTACTCATGTTGAGGAATTACTAATGTATAGGCCCTTAATATATTACTTCTGTATATCTAGATTTTCCAAACATTTTAAACTAGATTTAAAATCTTTTTCAACCCCAGGAGATTGCATTTGCAGGATGCAGATGACAGAGGGAGGGTTGTAAACAGCACTGATGAATGTATGTTTCACTCCACAGACAGAATTTTCTCTTAGGTATGCATAAACCCATAGGCCAAATGCTTGATACTTTTAGAATAAATGTTATTTCAAATATCACTTGGTATTTTCAAAACATTCTTTAGTTTCCTTCAATTCATCATCATCAAATCCTAGAAATTCTTGTATTCCACAAGCAATAGTATTATCAAGTCTATTCTATTTCTGTAAATATAACTAATATGGAATTAAATGTATTTGATCTGGTTTGCATTTCCTTAATCCTTAATGTTGTTTGTGAAGTCCAAAGTAAAAAAATTGTTCTGTGTCTATTTATTTTATATTTTCTCTATTTTAATTAAGAATCATTTAGCTCATATCTCAATTAAGTTGCCTTTTCATATTACTAATCTGAAGAAATTCTCCATATATCCTTTAAAAGTATCCTTTGATTGTTGTGCTTATTTTTTGATAACTTCTGCATTCTATTAAGTTACCTTTCTTTGAAAGAGTATAAAGATGGATGTCTCAAAGTCAGCAGGCCATGTAATTCTCATTCAAATTTACTGGTATAGATGAGTGAGTGCTTGCAATTTTTCATCAGCTTATTGAAATATTTCAATTGATAGTCAACAAATTCTTGGAGTATTATTTTTTGTTGTTAATAACTTCAGGGCAGGTTGGCTTTCTTTTAGTAGCATCAGTTCTTGATATGCTACCTCTTGAAATGGTTGAATATTGACTAGTTCTTTTTGGTACAGTGGTTCTATGGATTCTTTCCGTGTTCTGTTGATGCTTCCTGCATCATTCACTATTTTGCTAATAGACTCTTTAAATACTACCACTGGGGGCTTGAATGTTTTCTTTCATTCTTTCAACTTAAATTATGCTGTGTTAGGGTGGGTCCTCTAGAGCAACAAAAGCAATGACATTTGTATGTGTATGTTATAGTAAGAGTTTTCCTCTGAGAGTTTCTATATCAAGAAATAGCTTGCATAGTTCTAGAAGTAGGTAAATTCAGTCATAGGTCAGATGTAAATTCAAAACTTCTCCTGAATCATGTTGCTGTGGAAACTGGTGAACAGGAAAGAGAATGATGACGTTGAAGAGTGGATGCCAAGGTAAATATGTCTCAGGTCAGTTAAATAAATACAAAATTAGTAGTCTGCTGATGACTGCCTGGTATTGGTGGGTGACACCACTGTAGATCAACACACCAGATGCATGAACCAGATCTGACAAAAGGCAAAGGGGCAGGCAAAATACACTAAACTTACTTCCATCTTATATTTTATAAACAAAACAAAATATTTGATGCATACATACAAATGAAAGTTATTCATGACAGTTACAGTCCTCACTTCTACAGCTGATCATGTACCTTACCTGGTTTTTACAACTAACTCCTATTACACATTCCATATATCGTTTGTCCTCAGTAAGTATCTGGGCTGATCTTGAATCTTTACCTGATCAGGAAGAGTTTCCTGACCCAAATATTAATTCTTGAAAAATCATATCAGAATTGGGACACTGCAGTTTTTCATTGACTTCGATCTTAGGCGATAGTAATACTATTTCATTTATGTCAAAAAAAAATCAGCCTAAGGAATATCCTGGACACCAGTCATATTCTGCTTAACTTCTATTTTACAATGCTAATCCAAGTTCTCCTTGATAATCTGGATCAAATAAACCACTCAATATTGGAAAATCTTTCTTCCCTGTGAACCCACGAGGAGTTCAGTTCCATCTGTCTCCAGATGGGTTATTCTTCCCTTAGAACTAAGACCTTCCTAACATTTAATCAATCTGTAAGCTCATCCTAGATCTAAACTTAGCCTCAGCTCTAACCTTAACCCTGACCTGAATCTTACTCTTGAATTTGAACTAGTTAACACTCAACCATGTCAAGAGATAGCATAGGAGGGGGTACCACCCGCTCTCCAAATGTAATTACTCCAGGCAGAGAGGAGCTTTTGTAGTACACATATTCCCCTGCTAGGCGAGCGTCAGACAACTCACTCTGAGTTAGTGTACACAGTGATATCATCTGGAATGATTCTTCTGTGGTCACAGTGAATTTTTTAGTAAAATCAGTTTCATTCAAATCTCAGTTTTTTTTTTTTTTATGATGGCCAATTTAAGAGAACAGCATGTAGTCATGAAATTTGTTTCCAGCTCAGGAAAAGGCCACAGAAACTGTTGTGATGATGTTCAATACAGCTTATAAGGATGGTGGGGGAAACTCAAATGTACAATTGGCTTCCTTATTTCAAAAAAGATGAAATATCAGTTGATGACTAGTCTCATTCAGGACACCCATTGACTTCTCAAACAGATGATAATGCCCAGTCATAGTGCATTTGGAGTGCATTCTACCAGGTCAGATTGTTCATCAAGCTTTCTATTTAGAGATTCTGAAAAGATGGTATGACATGTACAAACAAAAAGGCTGGATTTGTGGCAGACTGGAACTGATTATGCCAATAGGCAATTCACCTGATCACACAGCCACCTCACTGAGCCAGTTTTTGGTGAAACACAGCATGTTTCTTTTGCCCCACGCCCCACTCACCTGACCTCATCTTGTGTGACTTCTTTTTGTTTCTGGGAATTAAGAGGGGCATAAAAGGACAGTGATTTCATGATGAAAAGGAATTAATATCTTTGAATTAGGATGCTGGTGAAGAAAATTGAAAGTATCATGGATTGCCAAATGAATACAGAAATCTTTCTAGGAAGAAGGAACAATAATATGCTTTTAAGAAGGCAGGTGGCTAGACTTCATTTCATATACACTGGGCTTGTTTTCAGGAGAGAGGATGTCTTGCGTGGTAAATTAGAAAGACAACAGTAAGGAGAATGACCCTTGCCTAGTTGGATTGACACGGTCATTGAAACAATGTGTTTATACCTAACAGCAGCTATTTCACTCTATATTGTACATGATTGCTATGAGTCAGACCATATCAATAGAACCTGGCAACACCAACATGCTGAGCAGATAATCTCAGCCTGGGAAAAGTGGGCTATGTGGAGAACTGAGCAGCAGGATCCTAGGAAGTCTTGTTAACAGCCTTTGATATAGAGATGGCACAGGCTTGCTCACTGAACGGGAGGAGCATTTGGATCCCTTGGTAAAGATAATAGAATGCAGGCTGAGCCCTGCAGCCCACTGGGATGGAGGTTCAATTCCAGCAGTGGCTCCATAGGAGCAAAGGCTGGACCTCCTACTCCCACCACCAGACGGCAGTGATGCCCAAAAAACAAACAAACAAACAAAAGATAAAAGAATGCAGTCTTCCATATGGATTACTATGCAGTGTAAATAAAATCAAAATTCTCACAACCGGACTAATAGCTAACATCATGGGAAAAGAAAAGACTGAAGTTATCAATGGTTTCATCTTTTTTGGATTCACCACTGATGCCCTTGGAATATCAGTAAGGAGACCAAGGGATGCATTGCCCCAGGTAAATCGGCTGCCCCAGGATCTTGTTACATGGTGAAGGATGTTCCTTTGATAACTCAGGAGCTCCAGACTCAAGCCCTGGCATTTTCAATGACGTCATTTGCATTTGAAAGTTGGATACTGAATAAGGACTGCTGAAGAAGAATTAATGTGTTAGGATTATGGTATTGACTAAGAATATTGAGATCTATGGGCTGCCAGAAAAGTAAAAAAGCTCTCTTGAAAGATGAAAAAGTACAGCCAGAATGTTCCATCAGAGCATGCAGCTGAAAGAATGGCTAGAACGCGAGTCCAAATCAAAACTTCAATATACACATTCAAGACCCATAAGGTCTGCACGCAGGTACATATTGAGAGATCATGGAGCTGTCCATGATATAGAATGTTATACTGGAGTTTGTTTGGTCTCTTTTCTTTGCTTTGTAGATTATAATTGTACAGCACCTGGTTTTTGTTTTTGATAAGAATGCTACTTATCAAATTAAAAAAAATTCTGAGTAAATGCAACCAGTCGAATATTGCCAAATTTGAGTATGAATAAAAAGAAAGGACATAGCTCAGTTCTTTGCTCCATGCGTGAGCGAGCTGTAGTCCTCTGCTTTCTTACAGATTCATTCCATGTGCTTCTTGTTTTTCTGCATCTCCATTCATTTACAATAACAGGAGCAAGGTTAGCAAGACTTTGTTGCACGTACTTTGGCCATCTTATCAGGGGAGACAAGTTCCTGGAAAAGGTCATCAAGCTTGGTAAAGCAGAAGGGTGGAAAAAGAGGAAGTGAATGGAAGACATGGACTGATAAAAGAGACTACAGCAATAGGTACAAGCGCAAAAATTATGAGGATGAGTAATGGCCAGGTAGTGTTTTGTTCTGTTGTAAATTGAGCTACTAGGAGTCAGAACTGATGGCATTGTAACTAACAACAATATACTGTTATATTCATTAAAATTTGTTTCCTTATTTTTCTTAAGCTATGTATCACTTTTATATGTAAATTGGGGATCATTACATAAGACATAGTTTTCTGTTTTGATTTTGGTATAGTCACATGTTTCAAATTGGGAGAGTTTCTGAGGTTTTCTTTTTGTATCTTTTCTAACATGTCTTTCCTATCACAATACTAGGCAATTTTTTTTCCTGCATCTTCCCTTTCCTGAAAGTGTGAAAGTCATGTTTTCTAATTTTAGGTTTATAATCAATCTGAACTTTATTTTGAAAAGGATGTGGGGGTGGAACATATGAGTCTTAAATCAAGTAGGACGCTGTTTATTTAAACATTATTTATGGACCACAAAGTCATTTGATTACTCATGTAACTTTAGTCATATGTTAAGATTACATAATTTCTACCAATTTGAAATAAGAAATGATGTGAGTTGCTTTGTAGTGAAATGGAGCAAAAGAATGATGTAATAGAAGAAGGAAATGAGGCAAAAGACAGATCTAGAGGTATAAACATAGGCATCTACATATGTAAATATATTAATATATGATAAGGACGTAGGTGTATGTACATGTATTTATAGGTTAAGTACTAAAGTATCAGACAGGCAGGGCCTATATTCAAGCCCTCCCTCAATGCACAAACACTTTGTTGTAATAACTTGGCATTCTGTGATACTCACCTTTCGGAAATGATCACTGAAGACAAAATGGGTGCATACGCAAATGTGGTGAAGAAAGTGATGGTACCCAGCAATTAGAAGATATAGTGTCTGGGGTTCTTAAAGGCTTGAAATTAATCAAGCAGTCATCTAGCAGGGAAGCAACAAAGGCCACATGGAACAAACAGATCAAACCATGTGATCATGAGGTGTCAACAAGATCAGATATCAAGTATTAGAAGATCCAAAACAAACAACCGTTTCAATGTGAATGAGGGGGTTGGAATAGAGAACCAGAGGTCATCTGTAGATGATTGGACATCATTCACAGAAGGGTTAGAAGGAAGAGACGAGCCAGCTAGGGTGCATATAGCACTGATGGAACACACAACATTTTTCTAGATCTTTAATGCTTCCTCGACCCAGTATCATGAATCTCCTACATTTTGATATTACACTTAGCTTCGTAATCTTCCACCACTCTGTCAAATTTTGTATATTTTAATGCACTTTTATTAGCTAAGTAGATAGAGTGCCAATTTGGTTGTTGGTTCAATGATCAATGTTGTGTCACAGATCCAGATTATATTCTTTTTAAGACATTATTGATCTAAATTGCTGCTTGTTATCTTAAGGATGGCTCCTTTTGGGCACCAAGATGGTTATCTGTTGTTAAAAAAGACATTACCTCTTTAACCCCCTGAAGTTAAGGAAGAAATTATCTTTACGTAATAGAATGAAGTTTAATCATCAAAACTAATTATTCTCAATTATCCTTTAACTGTCAGAGGATATTTTGCAATACCTGTAGCTATTTTGGGTTATCCTGCTTGGATGATGTCTTGATGAGATAGAGGCTGGGGATGCTGCCTAAATTCTAATTATGCACAGGACAGCCACCTACTATATATATATAATCTCACAAAATAATGATAAGTAGTGCTAAGACCAAGTTGTTATCGATCAGCTTCTGATTCATACACTATTGAATGAAATGTTACTCAGTATTGCAGACCTCTTTATGATCATTAGAGGGATCAACTCATTGTGACAATACGATTTACGCAGGTTGACATTTTAAAAGCAGATGGCCTGTTTTTCTCCCCACTCTCCCTCATTCGGAAAGTTCCAGTAAAAGCTGGTTAGAATCATAGCAGGGTGCAAACCTTCACTAGCATACTGCTGGTGGCAGTGCATGAGAGGCATTGACTGGGAACTGAACTGAACTTCCCTCATGGAACATGAAGCTTCTGCCTCAGATCCACCAATGCTTCCTTTCAGCTCATTTACACAGATTTCATCAAGTGAATTAGGCTTTTCTGTGGAGAGTTCGCTGATGCCACTCCTTTATTATTTTTTTTTACCAAAATAAGTTGTTATCCAACAATGAAATAGGGGCATTTTGTAGTCTGTTGGACTCAAACCACCGCATCCTCTTGTCTCACTCTATACTTTTTCGGTATTCCAGACATAGAGTTCTTTATTTTTTTTTTACTCAGAATCTTTCTTTAATTACCCTATAGCTATTATTTTTATGTTATAATCACCTATGTTCTTAATTGCAAACTGTGGTTTTTGATTAAGCAACTATATGCTTGTAACTTACTTTTATCTTCCTTTAGCTCATAAATAATTATAGTTAGTGATTGCAAAAGGTTCTTCCCTTACTGTATAATATAAACCAGGTTTTTTATAATTAAAACATAGTTGATATTAGTGTATATGTCCACATCTAGCTAGAAACCAAAGCCACTACTATCAAAGTGATTCAACTCATAATGAATCTATATGTGGCTTCCTAGGTTGTATAGATCTTTATGGAAACAGATAGCACAGTGTCACCTTTTCTTCAGTAGCCAGTGGATTTACATAGCTCATTCTGCTGCCAAAAGTCTAATATTGACATGACAAGGCCATCAAGGTGTTTGTATGTGTGTGCACACAAACAAATATAAACATGTGCACGACATCACTTCTGTTTATATATCTCAAACTCTCACTGCCGCCAAGTCTATGCCAACTCACAGCCTCTGTATAGAACACAGCAGAACTGCCCTTCTTGGTTTCCGTGACTTTAACTCATGATGGAAGCAGAAAGCCTCATCTTTCTTATCCAGAGCAATTATTGGTTTTGAACTGCTGACTTACTGGTCAGTAGCCCAACATAGAACTACTATGCCAGCGGAACTCCCTATGTTTATGAATAGGTAAATAGTATTATAAATATTAAAATAATATCTATGATGAAGGATATTGCTAACAACTTTCATTGTTTTACTTTTAATTATGAGTATTATCTAATTTATTATAATACTTTAAAACCAAGCAAACTCACCATCACCAAGGGCATTTTGACAAATTTCAAACATAGAGAAGAATGAAAATTGTCCTTTGGGTTTCTGAGAACATGCAACATGGTGGAGCACACAGCCTCCTCCTGCTCTTATGTAGAAGCTGGTGGATTTGAACAGCTGACTGCTCTAGTAGTTAGCAGTCCAATGCTAACCCTACTACATTTGTGAAACGAAGAAAGAGTTGTAAAAGACAACAAAGACAAATTATTAACATATGGCATATTGATAAGTATGTCAGGCAGGGTTCTCTTAGAGAAATAAAATCAGGACACTAGTAATTCTTTTTTTATATTTATATATAGAGAAAGGTATACAAGATAAGAAAGAAACAGTTAACTATCTATAAAGCAGTACAGATTGCTCAGTGCAACTCACTTGCATGAGAAAGCCAGAAGACTGGCAGTCCTTCAAGTCTTGAGGGCCGCTGAGTAGTCCTCTGTAGAGCAACTCAGGCTATCTCGTCACAGGCAGCAAACAGCAGAGCAGGTCGCCAACAGTCAGCCAGATTCCAACAGTCCCCAGCTCAAGAGATGTATATCCCAGGAGTGTGGCGAAGCAGGGCTTGAAGGAACCTCAACTCACAGCTCCACAGTCCACGATTAGGTGTCCCACGGGTAGTGTTGCTTGGAAGTCGAGTCACAGGATGAACAAGGCAGCTCTCTGGTCCGAAGATCCGGAAGCAACAGAGAGGGTGGGACTTGCCGAGCCCTTCCTATCTCTGCCCTTCAATTCATCCGGCGTGTTCATTGGCCGAGCCTTCACAACAGACCCACCAATCTTCTGTGGCCATGTTGGCATAACAAACCTACCCATCACAACAAGTAATTTTAAAGATTAAAGAATATAGCTCTTTTAGACTCCTATAGCTCAAAAATATTTTCTATTGTTTAGTTAGATTTATTCTCATATGATGGTCTTCAGTAGTATATTACAGAACATCTGTGGTTGTTCATTAGTTAACAGGAATAGCTTTTTTTTCCCTCTGCCAATAGGCAGCCTGCTGTTTCTTTGTGATTTCCATGTATTAGTCATGACATGAATGTGTCAGAACAGATTCTCTAGCAATTGCATATTTTCTCTTTTGAAATCACAAAGAAAATGGCAGGTTTAGGATTTGCATATTTAATTTTGGCGTTAAAGAGTTTACCATTTCATTGCTGGTTTAAAGTAGATTTTGAAAAGTATAGGTTTACTTTTATCAGGTACATAGAGTTATCAGAAAATATACATTGGTCCAATTTTACAGGCATAGTTTCCTCAGAAAACAACTAAAAAGATTGATGAAGAAAAATGTATAGGGTTCAGCACTATGAGAGAATAAAATTGGAGAAGGACTGATTATTTAGATTAGGAAAGAATGTTTGCACAAACTGGCACACACTGGGTCTTGATTTCACTGAAGGCTCAAGGCAAGGGCAAGCTGCGGGTTACCCACAGGTGTTGCTTGTGAAGTTAACTGGGAATTTGGCGGCTTGTGTTGAACGAATTAGGATGCAGGTCAAAGGAGTCTTAAATAAACTCCTGGGACCAGATGTGCTTCTCAATTTATCTGTCTATCTCTTTGTAGACCTATATATAATTTAAGAAATGCCAAAGTCACAAATCTCTCAAAATATTCAAGGTGGTTTGGTGCAGCACACTATAATCAAACTAATTAATTTCTGCAGTGAGATGAATTAATATTCATCCTAAGTAGAATAAATATAGACTAGAAATAGTTTCACATCCGTTCACATCAGCCTCTGCTGTCAAATAAATTCAGGTCAGCTCAGGTTTTGCCATGAAATAGACAACTTAAAGAGGAAAGCAATATATACAATTTTAAAGATTTTTGGATTTGGTAACTATAGATAAGGTACTGTTGACTTTATCTAACATTTACTGATTGATTATTATGCTACCGTTTTCCACATATTAAATCAATAGCTATTATTCTAACAGAGAAAAATAGACCAAGTTTTAACCTTAAGCAGATAGAAAGGGTTGGAGTGGACAATTACAGTGAAGTAAATTTTTATGTACCACCTCTCTCACAATATATAGAATGTGAATGAAGGAGGAACCAGAAGAGAGGACAAGAGAGAAGGAAGCAGAAAAGGGAGACGGGGAGGGCACAGTAAAAATGAATGACGTCGTGATTATCCTGACTAATATTTTTCTAATCTTCTCGACTGTCAGTTTTCCAAATGCTGCCCTGTGTTATACAAAATAGAATAATTCCAGGAAGATCTATCAGCAGAAGAAATAAACAGGAAAGCCGTGTTTGACTTCTAATCTTTATTCTTTCTTAAATGATTTTCACTTACAGTTCTTAAATCCTAATCCTTCCACACCTAGAGGAAGCAGTGAAAATCACCTTCATGGAACTGAAGCTTCCCAGTGTTCAAGAAAAGCTTTTGATAATCTGATATGCCCTTGGAAATCCAGTGTACTTCTGCCAATAATATAAAACAACTTTGGAGACTCAAGGCATTGGGTTATTTTTCTAAATCTGAAAAAAAACTATCTGAGGCTGCCAGGAATGGGGCTTTATATTCTATGCTGCTTGAAAGGAGACACAAAAACTATTAAGGCTTGCCTCTGGGAAAGTTACAGTTTCTTCAATAGCTCCGTTAGATAGGACACCTGACTCTTCTGTCACAGCTGTGGTATGTTGAAATGTGTGACATTGGAACTGGTATTAAATACAATATCCAGCGCCAGGCCTCTGTCCCCAAAGCCCTCAACTTTATCATGAGGAATATAGACAGGGATTCTTTCTAAGCTTTTCTTGCAATATTGTTCATTGCTATTGCTGCGGGTGGTTGCCATCGGATTGGTTCTGGCTCATGGTGACCTTACGCGCCCATAAAATGTTGTTGGGTTCTGTGCTAGCTTCATGATTATTGGTACTTCTGAGACCATTGTGACCGTCTACCCATTCACTTCAAATCTATTCCACATTATATAGCGACACTATGGGATTGCCCAGGAGAGTTTCAAAAACTATAGTCTTTACAGAAGCAGGTAGCTATATCTTTGTCCTCCAGAGCAGCCAATGGGTTCAATATGATGACCTTTTAGTTAACAGTCAAGTGCTTACTGACTGTGCCACCATGAGTACTACTATCTAACTATCTATATCTATCTATCTATCTATCTATCTATCTATCTATCTATCTATATCTATCATCTATCTATCTATCTTCTATCATCAATCATCTATCTATCTTCTATATCTATCCTTGAGCTCTCACCTAATGTATGTACATATATATATGTAGCCTAAGGCTTGTCATTGTAAAGGTTATCATCATGTTTTTCTACCCATGTAAATATTTCTTGAGTAACTATTGCCACATATACTAGCTGCTACAAAATAGTGGGGGGAAAACACATACTGGGTTTTTTTTTTCCTGAAATCTCAACCCAATGGGAGATACAGACAATTGAACAGATGACAATACAGTGGGATCTGTGCCAGATGCATTCTGGGAGAGGGAGGAGGCGGAACCTAATGCAAATCTAAAGCAAAAGTTTAAGATAGAGGTAAAAATTATTTAGAACCCAAGGTGGCTTTTTTGCCTTCTATTTGAGAACAGTGACTAAAGGCCATACCAACATTAGTCTTCACATCTTTGAGACCAGAACTAGATGGTGTTTGTCTAGCACTGTCAACTACTCTGAAAAGGATCACCTTAGAAGGTTCCAGATAGGGTGGGAGAACTATGTGAAACAAAACACAAAATAATGAAGATAATCAAGCTCAATTGTTGGATGAAGATGAGTGGAACTTCTGGGATTATGCCCCTTAGTAATTCTTCAGATCTAGAAATTGACTCATTCCTATGGCCCAATTTTCTGCAAAAACAACAACAAAAAGAAAGGTTTCTAAGTGAAATATGTGAGGTATCCAACCCTTAGAAAATCAGCCATCTGAGATTAAAAGACAAATGTTGAAACAAGGCAAAATCTGAAGAGTCAGGAAAGAAAGGGTACTCTCAGGGCTAGTGGCACAATGGATAATGTGTCTATGGAAAGAAAGAGTAATGAATAGAATTAATGATGGAATAGAATTAGTGATGTTACACTATGGATATTGTTATCAGTTAGATGAAACACTATGTGTTTGAATTGTTCAATGACAAACTAATGAGCTTCTCTGTAAACCTTCACTCAATTCACAATAAAAAGGCTAAAAAAGGGAAATCATTTTCTGCATTAGAAAAATGTGCATCAAAGACCTTTTAAAGAGTCAAATCCAAGGGCTGAGCCCTGGCGGCGTAGTCGTTGTGCATTGGACTGTGACCCACTGGGTTGGAGGTTCAAATTCAGCAGCAAGGCTGGGCCTCCTACTCCCACCACCAGAGGGCAGTGATGACCCCAAAACCAAAAAAAAAAAAGTCAAAACCAAATAAGTCGTTGTAATAGTTAAGGTTTGTGTCAACTTGTTGGTTTTTGTGTCAACTCATTGATTGGGCAGTTTAAAAGATAGTAACACACCCCTAGCTGTCACCACTGTCCTCCCACGTGATAAGATCTCCTCAGGGGGGTAGCTTGTTCAAGACAAGTGAAGCTTGTGGAAACATTTGCTTGCTAGGTCTAGAGTCTACATGTTTGTCATCTGACCTCTGGTTCTTTGCACCAGCTCTAGAGACTCTCAGTATTATTTGCGGGTCCTGGGAGGCAGTCAGCAGCCTGACCTCTTATCTGCAGATCTTGAATTCATGTGCTTCTGTAACCAGAAGACTATTGTCAGAGTTAACAATCTGGGACGTGGTCAACAACTTTCACTCTGACTTGCTAATCTTGGATTCATTTCCTCTGCACCTTGAAGCCTGGTGCCTGACCTAGCATCTTGGATCTATCTGCCTCTGCAGCTACATGAGTCAAGAGACCCCACCCCCACCCAGACTGGCATCTGACCTGTGGTCTTGAGAATTACTGGTCTCTACAATTGCGCAGGCCCTTTTCTTGATATGCGCCTAGTAACTTACTATTTAGTATGGTCTTTGTGTGAAATGCCTATTCTAATAATACATATTCTATGACACTTACTTCTTTTTTTTTATCAAGCCAAGAGATGTCATATAATTTAAACCATTTGTTGATGCTTATGATTTCAAGCTGAGCACACATGGTTTTGTGTTGAGTCACGTTATCCTAACATCCTCGGTTCAGGATAATGGTCTCCATACACTCCCCCCCCCCCCACTCCATTCTGTTCTTCTAAAATATAAGCTCTAGGACAATAGAAACTATATCCGTGTTGGTTTGCAACTTTAACACCCTAATTCTCAACAAAGTCTTACAATAAAATTATTTTGTCAAAAGTCTATATAAAATAAATGCGGGCTTTCATGTAATAATATTCATAGGTTTTCACAAATGTGATTATGGTTACTACAGGAACCCTGGTGGCTTAGTGGCTACACATTTCTGTGATCTGGAAGGGTCACAGTAGCTGTTCTTAAGAGAAAAACCTTCTACTCCAGTAAAGAGTTCCAGTGTTGGAAACTCTCAGGGGCAATTCCAGGCTAACCAATAGAGTTGCAATGAATCAGTCTCGACTGGATGGCAGTGTGGGAAAAATGATAATGGCAACTCTTGAGGTTTAAATTTTCTCTTAAGTGATGAGGTGTTCAATCTATATTCTTTAGCATACAAAGTTTCTAATAGGTGATAAAAGATTACATTTGGTCTGCTGGAGTTCTCTAAGAACAAGAACCCTAATAATGTGACCTATCCCTTTTGGCATATAAAAGTGCTGAACTTGCTTCTTCAGTAAATGACCTTGGTGACCACATGATGAAGCATCATAAACTGTAAAATAGATAAGTGGTACATACTAAATGCAGTGAGTATAGCTTGAGGAAGGGCAAGTCTGTTCTTCCTTACCAAGCTCTTTTAAACTGATACCACTGCACTCCATATTTCAAATTTATTATGCATCTGAAAGAGCATATTAAAGGTAGATGCCTTCAGTAATCTCACATGTAGCTATCCAGAGAAATTGTGCTGATTTTCATCACCTTAAAATCTAGAAGAGTAAGAGTGAAGGCTGGCAACAAGGGACTCAAGGATAGAAAGATCTTAGCTCTTGTTAGCTTTATCTTAAACCAGTTAAAGGAACTAGCAGCTCATTTCTATTATAGTAATTTCTATTATTTCAATTTTATTAACATACATTTGTCCCCAACATCTGAATTTGCATTTGCACAATTTATAAATAAATTATTCAGTCATCAGTGGTTTATGGACATCCTGCTAAGCATCAATGTGTTGCTATTTGCTTTTTTTGTAGCAGAAATTTCTCTGTGAGTTATTTCACCTGTTTTCCCCAGTAGACTGGAGCTAGGAAGCACCACATCACCAAATAAGGCCATTATGAAAAGGCATTTTGACATTTTGTAATGTGTTTTGACAGATCACATAGTGCTTTTGAAGTGAACTTGAGAAACTTATGAATGTTTTATGGCTAACTGCATGCAGCCTAGTCTGACTACCAAAGATAAATGCACATGTAGAAACACCACAAGGTTTATAGGAGGGATACATAAAAATAAATCAGAAGGCATTCTGTAATTAGTTCAAAATACTTGAGTTTACTGTCATTGTCACTGTAACAGGATATAAAAGTGATAAAACTATTTAGCGAATGCAGAAATTGACTTGATAAGAAGGCCATAGATAGTTGATCGTGCTAATGAACAAATCATGTTTAGTGGAAATGAGAGAAAATTAATTCCTCACTACTTTTAAAAAACAATCCAGAAAACCGCAGTGAGCTAAAATTGCTTGGCATGACGCTTCTATTCATACCTTTGGAACTTTCTCCAAATAGTTTCCCGGGGGACTTCAAAATAGGGGGTAGAAGATCAAACTCAGGGAACTGGCCAGTTTTGCCATTTTATTGGGTCTATAATGATCCATCATTCAGAATATGTAGCAACAGAGACAGCAAAGCAAGAACCATGGCAGCAACAGAGAGTCTGAGAAACAGAGACCGCCATGTCCTTCCTGGTCCACAGGAGTCCAGGTTAGTGCTTTCAGCCAGGAGTCTGGTTGGAGAGCTCTCTGGGTACTTATCAAGACTAAAGAATTGTTGGTACATGTCTGAAGGGGATAGAAGATCAGCCAAAGCAGGGGAAATCCTCCACGATATGAAGTGACACAGTAAGTACAACAATTGGCTTAGACATTCCTACAGTTGTCAGGATAGGGAAGAGCTGGACATGTGTTTTACTCTGCTACACAGAAAGCTTATTTCATGTAAGACCCAATTTGATAGTAACTAATCACAACAGGAATTATAATAGGTGTGGTGATGCCCACGCCTCTCCCCTGATTTCTCTAATGCTGATCCTCTTGCTGTTTACAGGAAGGTGGTTAAGGGTGTGATATTAAAGATAAGAAGACTCTTCCTTGGATTAATAGTCTGATATTGGAGGCATAAAACAAAAGAATACACAAGTAAATGCACATTTGGAAATATTATAAATAAATTGGCATGGTCAGCTATACACAGCTGGGAAGGAATGCAGCATCTCAGAGAGCATGGCCACCAGAGATCTGTCTGTCAAGGAGAAATTTAAGCTGTGAGAGTGGAAGAAGTCAACCATGCAATAAAGAAAGAAAGAAAGAAAGAAAACCCCAAACAAAATTCAAGTGCATATGCACTCCAAGCCCAAAGCAAATAGAAAGAAGCCTAGGGCAAACTAAAGGTTTCAATAAATAGAAGTCACGAGAATATAAATAAGTTTATAAATGTCCCCAATCTTCAGAATTGGCCATTCCAAAGTCACATTTGTCTAAAATTGGTATTATTATGAAAATGAAACCTTAATTTTAAATGCAATCAGAAACCAATTAATCAAAATTTTCCAGAAAGAGTGTGGCGCTATATGATCTATGCTTTTTAAAAAGCATTTTGACTGCTCTGTGTAGACTGAGCAAGAGAGGATCGAGTGATAGCACTTCTCTAGTACTATTGTGGCTGTCTAAGGAGGAGGTGAAGGCAGGTGGAAAGGACATTTGTGTAAAAAAAAAAAGAACACCAAAGACCCCTCTGGGAGTAGAGTGGACAGTACTGGAGAATGAACATGATGATTTCTATGCTTTTAATTGAGCACTTAGATGTATAAAGTACTTTGTTCTTAGGTAAGAAAAACCCGAGAAAGGAAACCACAAACATGGAATGGTAAGCCAAAAACTATTGCTATAGAATGAAAGACAATTATTAAACCCAAATATGAAACTATTGTTTCTCACTTAACCTCTATGCACTTCTGAAGTTGGTGTTTCTATCTTCTGACCCTTCCTTGAAGAATTCTACACTATTCCATTTACACTAAATGACCATTTTTAGCATCTTCAAATGGGAATGCTTTTAAATGTTGCTCTAAGAGCAGAAAAGAAGTAGAAATGAAAAGCCAGGACTCTAGGGTGAATGGGGGTAAGATTTACCAATGACATTCTCATGGGACAGCTCCTGCTAATCTAGAAGAATGAGCAGGCATATTGTGCTGAATTGGCAGGGGGATGAGGGGGTGGAGGAGTGGGGGAATGGGGCAGAGGCTCAGGGATCTTAAAGTAATTTTCTGGGCATTGTTTTTCTCAACAATATAGCTTTTTATTAAAAACAAACAAAAACAAAAACACATCATAATAAATCCTGTGCCTATTGTATGTCTTCTGAGAAAACCTGTGAAGATTACCCCTTTTTAATCCCCAGAAAGAGTTGCTATAACTTTCTGAGATGATCTCTCTGCCTTGAATTTAACTGATCTAGCTAATCCTCCTGAAAGCCATTATTTTGTTTGGACTTTTTAGTTTTTAGGTACTTGAACAAGACTAGGCATTTGGATTTCTGAGAAACCTTGTCTGCAGCCATCAAGCGAGTCCTTGAGTAGAGTCCCAATGTCTGTGTGCTTCCTTAAATCTTCATGGGAGGGGACAGCCCTGGAAGAGCTCATGTGTTTGAACCCTCCAACATTTGAATAGCAGCAGAGCACCTGATCCACAGCACCAACAAGCACAACATTTGCTTATAAGCAGGATTCGGTGAGTGTATGCTAAAATATAATTTAATACATATGTTTTTAATATATATTTTACCAGGAATTCTGACTCACTCCCCTTATCCAAAAATGTATCCTGTTCTGTTGATTCAGAACTTCTTATTTCAGGAAGTCATGGCTATGGTTTATACTTTCATCTCATTTAACTTACTTGACCTGTGATGGTTTGAACATCAGAAATACATACAATAGTGCTCTAAAAAATTTGTAGAGAAGTGAAATGGGAATACAATGGAAACTTTCACAGGCAAGGCTCTTAAAGACATAGTCATTTGGGGATCAACAGAGAGGTCCAAAGTCTAACATGGAGAAGTGGCTACATAAAGGAAGACCTTCAGAGACCAACTCAATTTATGCTGCAATAACAGGGAAGGGAAATTGTATGTTTAAAAATTTCTGTCACATAACTACCTAGTTTTGCTGATGACATATCTGTTCTCTCCTCTTATTATAAATAATAAAATGTTGGGCTGAGCCCCGGTGGCATAGTGGTTGTGTGCGTGATTGTGGCCCACAGGGTCGGTGGTTCAAATCCAGCAGCTGCACTCCAGGAGCAAGGCTGGACTTCCTACTCCCATCAGGGCAGTGATGCCCCCAAATAAATAAATAATAAACAAACAATAAAATGTCAAAAAACATACTTTTCAACCACAGGGGCTTTTTTTTTTTTTAAAAAAATGATGTCTCTTTATTTCTGCTTTTGTAAATACTAGTGTGTGTGTGTTCAATATTCTGATTGAAAACCGGCAAACAACAATTAAACTAATGAAAAGAAATAAAAGTATCCCAAACTGGCAAAACTTCATCTCTCACTATTAAATTATTCCTCAATAGCTCCTTTGTACCTTCAGTTCTAAAAATATCTATTCATATTTATTTCTGGCAGCAAAAGAAGAAGGAAGAGGAAGAGGAGGAGGAAAAGGAGAAGAAGAAAGCAGGGCTGGGCTTTGAGCATGATAAACAACTGTAGGCCAGGGCCTGAGCTGTGAAACCATGAAAAAGAAAAAAAAAAGAAGTTAGTGCTTGCTAATTAGAGTGCCTATTGAATCCAACTGATCTCTAATAGCCACATGCAACTGCTCCATTTATTTCTTTCAGCATTATAAAATAAGTTATTTTTAGCTATTTTGCCAATTTAGAAAAAAACATCAACATGTGTGCTGCCCAGACTTTAGGATTTTTGACTGATTTTACTACTTCCAAAGCATATTATCTAGTTAACATTTGGCCAGGTTATGTTAATCACAGAGCCTAAGAGTTCTGTGTACCTGACATCATTAGAGAAACATTTTGCCTCTTGACCTGGAAATTTCAGATCTGGCTACATGAAATACTTGGGTAGAGTGTTTACATGACGTTAACTCAGTTTGAGAGTGTTCTAAAGGTCATCCCCTTAATTCACTGTCTAGGAGTGCTCATTTTGGGTGCCTTCATTAAAATCGTTTTGTGGACGTGGTTAAGCAATGAAGACAAGAAGCCATGATGACTCAATGGTTAAGTGCTCCCCTCAGTGATTAGCCGACGGCTTAAAACTGAAAAGGTACCACTGACTCTGCAAGAGACGTAATCTGCTGCTGTAAACCTTATCACTTAGAAAAACCCATGGGGGCATATTCGCTAAAGAGAGCTTTTGGCATACAAAAATGATAACCAGAGACCATGAAAAGAGTGTTTATAATTTTAATTCACTAAGTCTATGAAAAAACTTGTGACGATGCAAAGAATAACACCAGCATTAATGCTGAACATAAAAATGACATTTTTTTAAGCTACAAAGATAAATTATTTGGGGTATAGTATAGAGATTCCCTGGATGACACCAAAAGTCAGCAGTAAACTCCTTGTGGAAGGACAGGAAGCTCAAACTCATCCGGAGGCCCTTCAGAAGAAACCCTGACCGTCTTTTCCCCAAGAATCACAGCCTAGAGGCTCCTCTGGGGCTCAACTCTCCTCTACAATGGCTTCTGCTACCTATTTATGTGTTATTTATTTATTTTACATAGATGGGGAACTCAATGGGTAAATAATCAGGGAGTTTCCCTAAAGAAGAAAAGATTTAAACTGGAAACTGGTATGATGGACAAGAAATTAATTCTCGTAAGAGAAAATAAAACATTCCCGGAAAGGGGCCGGTCCAAAAGTCCTATGGTGGGGGAAGACAAAGCCTACCCATCCACGACCTCCAGCTTTGGAGTCGCGTGTCACTTACTGCTCTCCTAGGTTTCGTGGGCTTGGCAATACTTTACAGGAGCAGGCAGTCACCTCTTCCTCGTACAGTGTGCTAATTGGTTTGAAACACCGGCCTATGATTCCCAGTCCAACACTTACCAGTCAGCAGCACTGGACTCCCTATTGTATAGGTACATACCTCTCACAGACATGATACATGCCACGTGAATTCAGGAAGTGAGACTCAGATTATTTGTAGGGAAGTAGCTTTAGAAGGAGGAAGGGAGCACTTCACAATATAAAGTGATTAGAGAAACGGACATGGAAGCAAGGATCCGTACGCCTTTCTGTCTCAACTATTGACCGTTTCCTTACGCGATAGTCTACATTTGCAGTAACTTTGAAACGATTCTCAGATGATCCTTCTGATGATGCATGGCTCGGCCAAAGGAGCCCTCCTTGGGCCACCCCAACGGATACTCTTAGCAACAGAGAGATAACACAATGGCTGACCAGCGTCCCAACAAGATTTCCAGTGCTTACGCATTGTCTCAGCTTGGCTATGGAAGATACAGGACAGCTACAGGATGATTTGAAACTGCGAGCAGGGAGGGCAGGGAGCAGATGAGAGCCGGCATGTGTCAAGAAGCACAGGGGAACAGATAAGTAGGAGGAGGGGAAAGGGAAGGGACCTTGTAGGACTAGGGCAGGTGGAAGAGTGAAGTCTCAGTTCAGAGTGCGCAGCAGGAGGCTGAGAATAGCAGGGTAACACATTGCTCCTACCACTATCCTCCCGAACTCTCACAGGTGGTGTGTGGAGCACCATGTCAGGTACATCCCGAGACATCTCGGGGTGCCTAATGGATAGTGAATGACGAGAGTGACGTTATTCAGGAGACAAAGCTTGTAACACTGCTTTTGAGTCATGGCTAAGTCTTTAGACTCTAACAATGTTCAGCATTAAGGGTGTGATGCCCTAGTCCTAATTAGGCTAAATAACAGAGAGGACAGGAGCGCTGATGGCTGGCACTTAGAGTGCTTGCCTCTGACGTGAAAGGCCAGTGGTTATAGCCCACAGTTGCTCCATGGAAAAAAAGACAGGTGAGGCAGTTGGTTTCCCAAAGGAATGAAAAACTTAGAATCCCTAGGTGGGTGGGTGTACTCTGCCCGCGAATGTCGCCATGAGTCAAAGTCTATTGGACGGCAAGAGTTTTAATTTACCCTACCATCAAGATGATCTCAGCTCATTGTAATGGATTGCTCAGACTGTAAATCTTTACCACAGCGAACCACCACATCTTTCTCTAATGGAGTGGCTGGTGAATTCGAACTGACATTGTGGTTAGCAGACCATGGCTTACCCCACAGCTACATTAGGGCTCAGAAGAATAATTCCAGCTTATTGAAAATGGTTGAATATTTCATTCTGTTTGAAGTGTGTATTGTATTAAAATTAAGATTAATTTGTGTTTGATATACTAGTAGATAGCCTAGATTTTAGAAGACTTAACAAAATGTTCTCTTGATTCCTCAGCTCCAGCCTAAGGTTGAACAATAATTTTTTGAGAAATATTTAATGCAAAACTTAAGCAGTTGTTTCTCTTAGAATTTTTTTAAATTTATTTTTTTTAGGCATCACTGCTCTCTGGTGGTGGGAGTAGGAGGCCCAGTCTTTGCTCCTGTGAGCTGGAATTGAACCTCCATCCCAGTGGGCCGCAGTCCTGCGCACAACCACTACGCCATCAGGGCTCAACTCTCAGAATTTCTTTACTAGATATTTATCTGAACCCAGAGTAAATTAAGGATAGTCTGTGATGGCTATTTATAAAAAAAAATGAGGTACATACAGGAATTCTCATTATTGAATTGGATAAAAAAATATATTGGGAAATAAATAAAAAAACTACTTGAATAAGATTTTGCTTTGTGATTTTGACAGAAAAACAGATATAAATTTATTGGAGTTAAATTTTGCATTCTTGATTTCAGATAATTACTTTACAATATTTCACGTTTTTAATCATTTTGGGGAGGACTTATATAACTCATCACAATATGTACATTCATCCTTTGTATGCAAAGCACACCTACACATTTGTATAAAATATGTTGCATGTTTTTGCTTTTTGGGTTTTTTTAGGCATCACTGCCCTCTGGTGGGAGTAGGAGGCCCAGTCTTGCTCCTGGAGAGTTGCTGCTGGATTTGAACCACCAAGCCAGTGGGCCGCAGTCCTGGCCTTAATCACTACGCCACCGGGGCTCAGCCCATTTTGCATATTTTGTAAGTGATTTTGATTTCTTATGAAACTTTTCAACTTGCTACTGCATCTTTGAAATTCTAGGGACATCATAATTACTTTATAGCTGGAGGATTAATAGTATTAGACTATAAGAAAGTACAATAGTTTTGAGCTAAATATAATTGTAAAAGTTTAAGTGACTAAAGAGAGAATTGAACATATTTATTTTATGAAACTCTTGGATTATTACTTGGATGTTAACAGGAATCTAATCTTCAAGGTATTTTTAATATTGCTGTCTACTCAATGTCACATGAATTATATTTTATACAATTTCCCCTTCAATATATTTCAGATCACTTAGATATGAACTTCAAATACATTTTATAGAGTAGTAATGTTTTCCCTAACATACTAGGTTAATTGTGCAGTCTACTGATAGTGATGTTCTTTTATTAAAATTTAAAATAAAGATATTAAGATATTAAGAATCTCATCAAATTTATTGCCATCAAAACACATTGAAATATATCTTCACACAATGCAATTGTTGTTGCTGTGCACAGCAAGTTGGTCTGACTTAAATTTGTCCCTTGAGAATTTACAATACATTACTGGAATGCTGACGCAGATGCTACAGAGCCAATTCAGGTAAAGAAACAGGTATTATCCCATAGACTTAAGTAAGTAAATCCCAAAAGAAAAGGAAATCATAATTTTAAAAACTGCTATGTATTTTGAAGCTTCCAAAATTGTTGCCTTTCAAGTAATTCAATCATCCCCTAAGACCTGTGACTCAGCTTCATACATGATGGCACAAGGCTTGAGAGTGAAAAATTAAGTTGAGCGTACTGCTATACAGTCAGAGAGAGAGAGAGAGAGAGGAGGGAGAGGTGTGGGGGGGAGGGAGGGAGAGAAAGCAGGAGAGAGAGAGAGAGAATGGAAAATTCAAGGAACATAAGGAATTGATGGGAATCTTTTTGTCAACAAAATTATTTAGGGATCTGAATTCCATTTTATATCCCAAATAAGAGTAAACTTTGAGTTCAATATTTGTCTTCATTTGGTCATTCCCATAGATTGGAAATAGTTTTCAGTAAAACAAAAATGTATAAAAAAAGCACCCCCATCAACAGAAGGTTGATATCACTTACTCTAGGTGTACAATCGAATGGCTTTTGTGTCTGAAACCAGGAAAATGTCTGGTGTCTTAGAGAGAACAAGAAGGTTCAGTTTTTCTTCTCTTAGTAAAAGTGTTCTTATTAGAAAACACTATAAACACCGGGGAAATGTGTCTTTTACATTTTGCTCATTGTAGTACAAATGTTTCCAAAACTTAACATCCTTCCATATGGGTTAGCAGAACAAACGTGTGCTTGCAAACCTAAACGAGTATGTAAATTATAAGAGAGATAGAGAGCACACTTCCTTGTCTTACCCAATGTTTAAGGTGACAGAATTATGGTAACCATATGGAGTTGTAGAATCTGATGTACAATATCTTGTTTTATGCATGGAACCCAAATGTAATTTTAAAGGAAAGATGACATTAAACTGGAAGCTTTCTTAAGAACTTAGAGTCAATTTTTATTTACACATGTGTAGACTAAAGTTTTAAATCAATATAACCCTCTATTCTTCACAAGATCCTTTTTTTCCAAAATATTAAAAAAAAAGTTTTCTCTCAAGCTCTACTCAGAATCCAACACACAATAAAACTTTCTTTAGAGCCTTCATTAAATAAAGCAGACATATGAAGTTGAGATAGCTGAATTTTAATTTAAAGATATTTGGCAAAATGGTAATAACTTCAGAAAAATACAGAATTAGCAATTACATAAATTTTTATGTATGTTTTAGGATCCTATGGATTTCCATCTTAATTCAAGAGCTAATAAATATGAAATAAAAGCTACAAAAGGAAAAACTAAGCAGGAAAGTATCCAAACTACTGAAATATATTATAAAATTATTACAGAAAAGGTTAATTTTGAGAATGAAAAAAACATTTTATTCATCAAAAACTACAAATGAAAAATACACAAAAACAAATATCTTAACCTTTTCACACAACTATTAAGAGATTTTAATCATCATTCTTTAAATTGAATTCTCCAAATTTAAACAAAACCTATCTAAGCTAAAAGCATCAAACAAAATTTAAAAAACAATTCATAAAAGCTTTTCTCCCTTTTTTTCTAATTGATATAGAAAATCATTCCACAATTCCACAGAAATGACACCCTAGAAAAATTTCCTAATTGGAGAAACTTCTCCTCAAATGAAAGCAAGGAGATGAAGATAATCTTCACAGACAGATAAATTGACTGCACTTAAAAAGCGATTAATATTACAATTTAGCAGAGGAAATGGGGAGGCTATTAAAGACAGGACTACTTCAGAAGTTATAATGAATGATTCCAGAAGCAATCAAATGGCTTAGACAAAATTGGGGAGATTTGCCCCATAATAAAAATAACCAGACAATAATATCCAGGTGTGATGAATATGTGCCGTTTTGAGAAAACCTGATGTAGACAAAACAAAATGAGAAGAACTCTTTTTGAAATCTAGGAAATATGATTTTGTGCTTATAGTAGTTGTCTGCAAGACATTACTATTAATTTTGTACTGTATAATAATATTTTCTTGGGGAAAGAAATGATCAAATTTTACACATTGAGTCACATAGAAGAAGATTCTGTG
>PVJH01025622.1:0-31237 GCA_004026705.1 Nesogale talazaci
TGGGGCTAGCAGGCCATTGCAGGCCCACTCTGCCCCCAGGGCCCCTCCTCACTAGATAGCTACCTGGGAGCCCCCACCCCCACCCCCACCATCACCCCTGGGACCATCACCAGCGCCGTGTCTCCCACTGGAGCACCTCCCCACTCTGGCTTGATCGGGCCCAAGTGCTCGCCGCCCTTGGTCGGCAGAGGCCGTGCCAAGGCGTCAACAAAAGCCCTTATTCACGATGACCCTCTCCCACCCCCACCCCCCGCCACCGCCCCCACCATGCCCTGCCTCCCCGCTCCAGAAGTCCCAACCGGTTTCTGAGTCCTGCCCCGAGGCTGCGCCCCACCCATGGGCCTCTCTACACGCACTCCCCCTCCCGCCCCCCCAGCGCCGTGCAGAAGGGCCAGCCCGGGGTCCGGAGACCTGGGGATGCCCAGTGGCTCTTGCTGTTTCACAACCAGAATGCCGTGACCTTCCAACCCTCTTGGGCCGCCTCTAGCCGCCACCTGACCTGGGCACCCCTGAGGGCTGGGCCCCCTCACGCTGGCGTCATCAATAGCCTCCTGCAGGCTGGCACGCCGCCCCCGGCAGAGAACAGTAACACGTTATGGTCTGCAAGGCCTCAGACATCACACGGCCCCATTGTTCTGCCACTGGAAAATTATCTCACGCTAACCCTGAGAACGAAGGCTAGCCCCAGTCCCTCGGTGGAGCCGGCTCTCCTGAGCTCAGCAGTAGGAACCGGCATCCTCTCGGCCTTCCACTCACCCCCTAGTCCTCTGCAGGCACCTCTCACCCTACTGAGAGACTCGCCTTCCGTACTGGGGAGAAGAATGGCTTCCTGAAGAGAGTCACCTTCGGGATCCCGAGCTTGTGAGGATCTTCAGCTACCAAGAGGAATGAAGGGTGTCCATTGAGTTGGTTGCTAATCGGTGACCCTGAAAACTGACATATCGTCTCAGTGGGAGTCTCTGGATGAGGACAAGAGTTAGGCACGCAGCTGTTAACTGGAGAGTAAGAAGCGCCTGGGAAGGGGATCCTGGGGTTCTACTTCAGGAATATCAGCCACTGGAAATCCCATGGGGCACAGGGCTGCCCTGGTACACAAAGGTCAATTTAAATCGGAGTCAATCTGTGTGTGTGTGTGTGTGTGTGTCCTGGATTAACTAGGTGGCCTCCAGGGCATCCGAGGCCCGTGAGTGTGGAGAAGGGAAGCAGAAGGACAGGGACGCCGTGTGCGAAGGACTCGATGGACTGTGGCTATTGGTAGCACAGAGTCAGAACATGATGGCAGCCTCCCACTCAACGGCCATCACTGACCTTACAAGACAATAGAACAACACCCCCTCCCCACCCCCATGAGCTTCCAAACTTGACTGGAGTAGAAAGCCCCACCTTGCTCCCAAGGAGCGGTTTTGACGACAGACCTTGTGGCTAGCGTCCTGACCCTGCACCGCTGACACCACCTCCAGCGGCAGCCTCGGCTGTGGTTAGAGACCCACGGTCAGTCCCCGCCCTGTGCCTAGGCCTGGGCTCACTGTAGCCGCCCCTGTATCCATCCCTCTCATGGAGCGTCCTCCTCGATTCCTCCGTCCCTCTGCTTCACCAAGCAGGGGGTCCTTCTCCAGGGACAGTCTCTCCCGCCAACGTGTCCAAAGGAGGTGAGATGCACTTCGGCCACCCTTGCCTCGAAGGAGCCCTCTGGCTGCACGTCTTCCAAGACAGGTCGGGGATGTGAGGGCAATCTGGCTGCGACATCTGCCACCCCATGGGGTTCCCGGACTAACTCGGCTGGCCTGGCTGGCCCGGCGGGTGACCGCTTCCTCCCTCACTGCTCCATGTGCGTCCCTCCCGAAGCTGCACGCTCCGTCGAAGAAGACGCTGACCTTCCTTGATAGGAAGGAGGACAGACTGACCGCCCATCTTCAGTCAAGGGTAGAGGAGTAGCTGAGCTCCCCTGCTAGACCCTCCACACAAACTCCCACGGTCTGAGACAGATGGGATTGTCCTCTTAGCAGTCCACGGCACGTCTAGTGTTCTCCACAAGCGCCATGGCTCAGAGAGCTCTAGGGAACAGGAAAAGAGACTCTCCCCTAGTAGTGTCTAAGAAAACTGGGTCCCACCAACACCTTAAGTTTTGGCCAGTGCAGCTCTCTAGAACTGTGAAATAATAAATGTGTGTGTGTGTGTGTTTTCAAGCTGCAAATTTGTGATCATGTGTTACCACAGCCAAAGGACAGGGATCCCCCATCTCTGTCCAGACTCTGCTCCAGCCCAGGGAAGCTCCCCTTGACCCCTGCACTTAGGTTACCCTTTCTCCAATCCCTGGTCTGCTGCAGTTTCATGTCTGCTTAGCCCAACCGCCTCCTGGAGTCTGCCCCTCCCTTCTAGCTCCCACCCCCCACCCCACCCCAGCATGGCCATCTTCTACATGATTGTCTCGCCCGCTCCACAGAGACGCCCTGAGCCCCATCTTGTCCTCCAGGGCTGGACCAGGTCTGTGGGACAACAGAGAGTAGGTGACCTTCACCATCTAGGAGCCTTCCCTGAAGCTGTAGAGTTGTCTGCTCCGGGATCTGTATGCATTTGGTACCTTGGTCCAGCTCTTCTCAGATGGAGACCTTGCTGGGCTCTGGGCCTCTGGCCCCCTTGTCAGCACTGCCTTTCTCTTGGCATCCTGACAGGGGTCAGAGGGGCCATAGCAGCTGACCAATGGCTCCACTGCTCACTCACCAGAGAAAGGGAGAACAAGCCCAGACCATCAGCCCCAAATGCTTGGCAACATTTTCCTGAGAGTGAGTTTCCAAACCGATGACTGCTCTACCCTGGGGCCATGCCTCATGGGTGGACACAGCCTGAGTGGTGAGAAGCACCCTACTTTACCAGGCATCGCCCTGGGTCCTGGAAGGGATCTGTCTCTGTGGTCAGTAGCCTTGTTTTCAGGACAACTACCTATGTCCCTCGCTGCCTGTGTCCACACTAGGGTCTCTGTCTGCAGTCTGCCCACAGCTGTTGGTTTGGGACAGGCGCAGCGACAGTGTGTCGTGTGGCTGCACAGTGATCTCGCTGGATTAAATCCGTAGGAACGGAATGGAGTGCACCTGGGGAAAGAAACCACAGAGAAGCTCACTCTCATGCCAGAGCAAGCCCAGGGGCTGACTGAAGAACAGACCGTCAATGGCTCGCACACAAGTGCAAATGAAAGCTGCAGAAAATGCAAACACAGTCCCCAGGAGTCAAAACTCTGACCTTGAGCCTCTCCCGCCTGAATAGAGAGACCCTCTCAAGAAGAGAGTTGATGCATTGAGCACTAATGATGACCGATGAACTGTGGGACAGCATCAGGCACGAAGAAAGCAAACTGTCATTCAAAGGAATCCAGGACACACCGGTCAACATGGAACAAGAAAGACAAAGCCAGCATGGATGTCAAAAGAGATTCTGAAACTTGCCTTTCACTACAGAAGGGCAAAAGCCAATGGAAGAGATGAGGGCACCAAAGAGCTGAACAGAAGATTTTTCAAAGGGTGGCTGGAGAAGAAAAAGGCAAGTATTATCACCACTATGCCAAGGTCCGGAGATAGAAGGCCAGCCAGGAAGAACAGACTCCGCATTTCTCAAGTTGGATGAACTGAAGAAGAAAAGGAAGCTTCAGATTGCAGTATTTAATGATTCTGTGTTTCAGATATTAAGTGGCATAGGGAGCATCCAGAAAAAGTTGAAAGGAATACACAGGTTCGTCATACCGGAAAAAACGAGCCAGTGTTCAACACTTTCAGGAGGCAGCACGGGACTAAGGACCCATAGCATGAAAGGGAGAAATCTAAGCTGCAGTAAAGGCCTGAGTGAAAAGTCAGGCTCTGGCCATTGACGGATGCCCAGTGAGAATCCAGCAGACCGACTGATGCTGGGAGCACTCCCTCGTCTAAGCAAAGTGGTTAGGAAGACCATGTGGTCCAGCCAACTGATCAGAATAGGTCCATAGCTGTGCCCATTCCAAAGAAAAGTGACCCAAGAGCAGGCAGACATGCCCCCCCAAATGTGATTAGTAGGACATGCCAGTAGAATTTGGTGGAAGATCACTCCCAAAATGATCCCTGCCGTCCAGTCACTCAACAGAAATTAGAGCTAGATTTCGAAGAGGGTGCCGAATGAGGGTTACCCTGGCTGATCTTGGCTGAAAGCAGAAAACACGAGAAAGAGGTTGACCTTCGATTGATTGATGGTACAAAAGCACTAGGCCATGTGCGTCATAACAGATCACACCTTGTGAAGGGTGGGAACTCTAGAACCCTTCCTGATGCTCCTTCTTGTCACCGTCCCAGGAACAGTCACTTGGACAAGAGGATGCTTGGTCGTTTTAAAAGCAGGAAGAGTGTGTGGCAGGGTGACGCCTCTTCACTGCATGCGCTCACTCTACCTATCTGCTGAACAGGTACCCTTCGAAACCCTAGAAAGAGGAACCCAGCATCAGGATCGGAGGGAGCCTGCTGAACAGCCGGGGACACGCGGATGACGCGGGCTTGCTTGCGGAACGTGAAGCAAATCCGGAGCCCTGACTGATGAAGATGGGAGACGACGACGGCCTGGGGAGTGCATGGCCCCTCCACCCAAAGAAACCACAAGCCCTCACCAGGGGGCCCGTGAGCAGCATCCTGATACACGAAGAAAAGGTCCACGGTCCTCTTACTTGGGTCCACGCTCACGCCCATGTCAGCAGCCGTCAAGAGATCAGAGGACATACTGCCCTAGGCAGATGGCCTCCCAGGAGCTCTCTGGCGGGTTCAAAGGCAGTGACATCACTCTGAGGGCGAAGAGGCCCCCGAACCAAGCTGTAGGATTTTGAGTCACCTCCCGGGCGTGCCTAAAGGCAATGAAGAAGCAAGATTGGAGAAGAGCCGGTGTCGATGTTGTCGGTGGAGGATTCGGAGTGCAAGACGGAGAGCCTGAAGCGCCAACAACTCTTGTCTAGGAGAAAGCACAGCCAGAATGGTTTTTGGAGGGGAGGCAGGCAAGGCTTCGGATGTGTGGTAAGCAGGGACCACTCCCTGCAGGAAGACATCATGCTCGGCAAAGGAGAGGATCCATGAGAAAGAGGACCCCTCGGTGCAGATGGAAAAATGGGCTGAAACATGGGACTGATTTGGAGGCTGGGGCAGGACTGGGCAGTGTTTTGTTCTGCCTCAAGCACACCTGTGGTGTGTCGGAACCAGCTCAGCAGTGCCCCTGCAACTGGGTTCCTCGGTGAAGAACGTGCCTTGGAATCTGACCCCAGCGGGTGGCGGCTCCCTGCACACAATGATCCGGGTAAGAAGCGGAGATCTTTTCCAGGGCTCCGGCCTCTTGGAAGGCGTTGCCGTTGTTTTCAGGCACTGTCGCATGGGATCAGACGAGTAGTGACCCTAAGAACAACAGGACGAGACACAGCCTGCTCCTGGACCCTCCTCACCATCGGTCCTGGGCTCGAGCCCATGACTGCAGCCACGGTGTCCAGCCAGCTCCTGGTCACTCTGACTGCCTTTCACTAACTGTCTGCTTCACCAAGCTTGCTGTCCCTTTCCAGGGACTGGTCTCTCCTGCTGACACGTCCAAGCCATGTGTTACGAGGTCTCGCCATCCTGACTTGTGGGGAGTGTTCGAGCTGTCCTGAAAACCAGTCATACCCTTTCCCCAGACAGGCCACAGAGCTTCACCCTTAAACAGAATGCCCTTTGTCCATCTCCCCAAGGATTCTTTGTTGGCAGAGAAGCGAGAGCACCCTCCGTGTGAACCTGATGACAGAGGTCCTGGTCCCGGAGGAGACGGAGGGGGTGCTGGGTGTGTTTATCTCAGAATGACCTCAGCTGGGAGCACAAGGGGAAGAAAGAAGCCTTCACTGGACGGGAGCTGTGGGCAGCTCAGGAATTTTGCCCTCCCGTTTGTCCTGGGCCCTAGTGAGCTTCCCCAGCGGACTACTTGCCCTTCTCATCCCTCCAGGAAGATGACCTCGGCAGGGTGAACCATCTCCCAACAGCAGGGGTTGGAGTGTGGGGGAGAAATAAATGGAAGGTCAGGGAAGTGAATGTGGGTTTCCTCTCCTAGGAAACCAATTCTGCAGGGATTTTCTAGCTTCCAGCCCACGGGCTCCAATAACCAAATTGGGCCCCACCTCGTGAGTCCGTTGTGCAAAAGAACTCCCAAAGCCTCCAGCGCCCATATTTATCTGCCTTGGTCATGGACTGCATTTCAGCTCAGCTTTAAGTCGACAGCAGGTTGGCTTCGTTCTTAAATCTGACTTGGAGGGCTCAGACTGCAGCTGTTTCCCACAGCCAAGAGCCCTGGGCTGTCTGAGACAGGATGTGCAACCAGTTTTCCTCCACCCAGGAAGGAGAAATCTGGGTGTTGGGTATCACGGAGCCCAGGTGCTCCCTGCCTGTCTGCTAGTTCAGTTGTGTGGGCGTGTGTGTGTGTGTGTGTGTGTGTGTGTGTGTGTGTGTGTGTTTAGGATACTGGAAGATAGGCCACCATTATTTCACCCATGGTAGATAGGTTTCTGTAGAACTTTCAGACTAAGAAGAAGAAAAGAGTGGTAGTGGTGGTGGTGGTGGTTATGGGCTGAGCTGCTAAGCATGGGGTCAGGGGTTTGAACCCATCAGCCACTCCTCGAGAGGAAAGTGAGGCTTTGGACTTAGTCTCAGAAACCCGCGGGGCAGTTCTATGCTGTCCCGTAGACTCTTTGTGAGTCAGCATGAACTCGATGGCCATGAGCTTGGTGGTGAGTTGGGTCTGGGAGCAGAGAAGCATAGCGCATGCTCCCTGGAGGGCTAAAGCTACGTTCGAGTCCTGACTTTGCCTCTAAGTGCTGTGTCCCTTTGAACAGGGACTTGACCTTACTGGATCTCTACCTGCTAAGAAGAAAGGCCTGGTGACCTAAAAAACTAGTCAAGGAAAAGCTTATGGGTGACAACCGGACATGGTCTCCTACGTTCTGGGTTAGGAGCCTTCTAGGCTCAGACTCATGGCCGCATTGTAAGTCTCTCACAGAGATGTCAGTCTTCGTGCAGGCAGTCTCATCGGTAGAGCTCAAGGTTGAGCTGACGGCATCACCAGAGAGCCCGCCTAGGTCAGAAGTTGCGAAGGTACTCAAAAGGCACAGGGGTTGCCGCATGGATGCAACCCAACCGTGACCAGGAAGACGGCGCCGACAACAGGTCTCCTCCACCTCCTCCATCCATTCCCCGCCACCACGTGGCACGTATGCCATCTCCTGTCCACTTGCCAGTGGGTGGGGCCTAGCTTTTCAGTCAGGTCACAGCTTGATGCCGTCATTTAGAGGTGCCACGGAGATAAACAGCTCACCGAAGGGCAGACACCCACGCTACTTCAGCTCCCTGGGAGACATTCCTGATGACAAGCCACGTGGAGTGACACTGATGGAGCTGGAGGAGCCACGTGGAGACCCACGCCAGCGCCGAGATGCTTCCACCGCCCCTGGATCCACAATGCTTTTCACCCGCTGGCCTGAGAGCCTCCTGCATTCAACATCAGAGCATGTGCTGCATGAGTCCGAAGAGGGATATATAGACTGGTATGGGACACATGGGCTGATATCAGACTTAGGGACTTGATCTGGACCGCGCTGGGAGGCTTTCTTCCTATACAATTACGCTTTTCTATAAGGCTGTTTCTTATACACACACGGGCGTCTATAAATCTGTCTCTCCAGTCCACGCTGATGAACGCACTCCAGAACTGGCCCCATGGGCATTGGGCCCTGGCTGGGCCTGACAATGTCTGAGAGGTTCTGTCCAGTCCTCAGCGACATCCTCCCAGCTCCTTTGTCCCGGCCCCCCAGAGTCCTCAACCTCTCTGCAAGCTCAAAGATGGGGCCATGGCCAGTCATCCAAGGCTGAGCTCTGCCTTCAGGAACCAAATGTGAGACAGAGAAGGAGGCAGACATCTCTTCCCTCCACAACACCTGGGGACCTGAAGCCTAAGCTGCCATCTCTCCGGCCCTGATTGTCTTCATTATAAGAAAATGGAGTGCTAGCGGGTTTGTAGATGGGGGTTGGATAAGAATACACTTATGACTCCTATTCCAGGAGGTGGCATTAGGAAGTCCTGGCCCCAGCATGCTCTTGTGCCACTTTCCCACGGATGGGCGGTTAGGCCCCTATCCTGGGCACCCTGTTCTCTCCCAGTTGGTGTCCTTGTACAGGCACTATCTACAAGAACGCGTTTACCCTTAGTCACGAGGGGCCTTGCCCCAGACCCCTGTTCAGTGGGGCCTGCCCCTTCCCACTTCTCTCTCCACCCAGAGCAGGGAATCTGCAGGACTTGCAGGTCTGCTTGCTGAGTGCCTGCACCTCCCTTCTAGACCAGTTCAGCTGATTCCCCGGCAGGTCTAAGGCCTCCATTCCTGCCCAGGAACACTTCTTTCCCAGGCCCCTCCTCCAGAGAGCAGAGGGCCTTCTTGGCGGGCAGGTGTCTAGGCTGTCTCGGGGCGGGGTTGGCTGCGTAGCCTGAGGGGTGTGGGAGGGCCTGTGGGAGGACAAAGCCAGGGTGGGGAGAGAAAGGGCCAGGCTGCTGGCCACAGAGCTGGGAACTTCTCCATGCCGCCGCATGTTGGGGATCCCCAGTAAGAACAAGCAGACCCCCAGCAGCTCCCGAGTCAGGGGCTAGAGATATTTTAGAAATGATATCTTTGTCTAGGGCACTCTGCTGGTGGAGGGCTGGTACAGTGTCTTTGTACAGGTGCTTTTGTGCAATCGACTTCATGGCAGTGGTTTTTGTCCACTCACCAGCCCCAGTCCACCAAAGACAGGCATGCAACAAGACTGGGAGTGGAGGGGCTGGGAACTGAGCAGGAAGTCTGCAAGTGTGAAGGACATGCCAGATTTTGAAGCCTGTGAGAAATACGGACATGAAATATATCATTATTTCTTCTACTCACTGCACGTTGAAATGACAATGGTTTGTATTTCGAATGGTGAGCCATGCCTGAAAGATCTTCGAGGAGTTCTTGGGAGAAAATTCCATGATTTTTTCACTCATTCCTGACCTTTCTGAATGGGGTGTGTGTGTGTGTGTGTGTGTGTGTGTGTGTGTGTGTGTCTTGTGTCCTGAACAGACATCCTGGCATCTGGGACCATGAGAGATTTATTCACACCAAGAACAAGTGAAGGACCCCAAACATACACCATCAGTGAGGCTGCTGGAGCATGGAGAATGGCACTGAGAACACCGGGGAGGGTCTCGTATTCAGCATCACCTCATCCAATCGTCTCTGAGTGGATACTCAGATAGACACGCCAGCTGGAGAGGTGTGAAAGCAAAGCAAGACTGTTCCCAGACAATTAGAGGGGGTGAACAGAGCGGATTCATACATACACCTTTGTCCCTTTGTGGCCAGTGGAGCCATGGACATGGTAGGGTTTACAGGGGCAGGGTTATGAAAAGTCTGAGCCAAAATCAGAAAGTCCTTTGAAGAAACGAATTGCTGGGCCTGGGGGCAGGGGGCCATCATTTTGTGAGACACCATTGTCCACTGGATGACCTAGTCCACAAGACAGCTGTGACTTCTTGCTGTGATCACAGTGACTGGGGTCTTAAAAGCATGTGAGTGGCCATCTGAGGTGCAGCTGGGGGTCTCCTTCTGCCCAGAAAGAAGAAGAGTGAGGAAAATCAGACACATGGAAATAATTAATCTAAAGAACTAAGGGACTGAGAGAACCCGAAAAGACCAAAACGGCACCCCGTTACCACAGCTGACTGCTCTGAAAGGGATGCCAGGAAGAAGCCCTGGACAGCCGGGGCAGTGGAGGCAGGAAAAACAAAGGCAGGCTTACTGGCCTTGCCGAGGTAGACATCACGAGCCTTTGTCATCCCTGACTCAATTCACCCCATGGTCCAATTTTCAGCTAAACGGTAAACAGACGCACCAGGGGGGCAGCAGCATTAGGATGTGTCCCAGGCCCAAGTTCAGAAAGCAGGAAGGATTAAGGGTGAGGGAGGAGCAGCGAGGGTGGGGAATGGGAAAAGCGAGGTGAATGATGCCAGATGGCCGGGATTGCCACCAAGTGCAGGCGACCAAACACGCGTGAATTGGCAAATGGAAAGCCGGCCTGTTCCGTAAACATTCGCCCACTCCCACGCGGAAAATGTTAAACAACGAATTAAAAGCAAACACACAAACCTCAAGCGGCTTAAGGAGCCTGGTGATGCAGAGGCACCACATGGGGCCACTAGCCACGAGGGTCGGAAGTCTGACCCCGCCGGCAGCTCCTCGGAGACAGAAGACGCTGTCTACTCCTCAGGAGACAGAAGACACTGTCTACTCCCCTAAGCAAGCTCACAGGGCAGTTCCAGCCTATCCTACAGCCTTGGCTCCACGGCAGGGAATCGTAATTCAGCTGATGCCTGCTCTGCCCTGAACACTGCACCCACCAGGGACCTCCAGGACCAGAAGAACGCATTGACCAAGGCCAGGAAGGGTGGGGTCATTCGAGGGGGAAGCCAGGAGCCCGGTTCACAGGGAGCCACGAGCTCTGACTGCACCAGCATGGCTGGAGCGCCGTGCGGGTCTCAGAGGGGATCCCCCGGGTTTGGTTCAGGTCCAAGTACGGGGGTGGGAGCTTCTCTCTTCTGGAGACACGTGGGCTCCAGAACACCTGGATCCTGGTGGAAAGCACACCCGCCTGGGAAACTAGGAAGAGAGAGAACAAGACCCCCCTGCTTCTGCAGCATCGAGTTTAGATCAGAGTCCCCAGCGAACCTTCAAATGAACCATGGTTCCCTGGTGCTAATAATAGCAGCAATAATCATAATAGCTAACCATCACGAAGCCCTCGCTGTGGGCCCGGCACGCAGCATTTCACGCATCGTGACCCCCGCCGGGTGATGCTGGGGTTTCTGCCAATCAGGAGTTCGCCCTCATGAGCTGCTTCCCATCGGAAAGAGGAAGCGTTCTGCTCCCGTACCGATCTGCAGTCTCCAAAGCCCAAAGGGACAGCTCCACTCCGTGTAACACGAGAAGTCGGAAGCCACTCCATGGCGGTGAATTTGTTTTTTCTGTTCGTTTGGGGCTTTTTGAGCTTGATTGCATGGGCCAGATCCGCTGGTGGAAACACGAAGATGGTGCCGAGAGGAAGGAGATGGCCCGATCGACGGGGCCAAGGTGCTGGCGATCAATCGTCTCATCTGTGTGCCAGAGCTGGACCGTGAAGGAGGAAGACCGGGGAATGGGTGCCGTGACACTGTGGTGCAGGGGGCGCACCTGGGATCTACCACGGCAGCCAGGAGCAGGTCCAGCTCCTGTGCTCCTTAGTCGTCACCAGGGTGAGACTTGGCCTCACGCACTCTGGCAGGAGGGGCCCGTCCCTGGAGGAGGACAGCAGGCTGAGTCAGGCAGGTAAGTAGAATAGGGTAAGACCCTCAACAAGGTGGACCGGCACGGTGGGAAGGGACCGCAGCCAGCACCACATGCCCGGTGCCTCATGCCACCACAAGCAGGCCAAGGAGTCGAGGCTGCGGTTACGATCATCTCGATCAGTAGCCACATACTTTCTAACCCTGCCAGGAGTCTGGGGGCCAGAGTGCACGCCCTTTGACCCGCCCCCGCCCTGCTCTGCGGTGCTCCCTCATCCACCATCAGGCTGTGTGACCCATGTTGCCCCGCATGTGTCTGGTGAGGGCTCCCCCGACACTGGGCCTTTCACAGGGGATACTGGGCTGCAGAGAGACTGTCCGGCGGAGGCCCTGGCAGGGGCACACTTGCATTGCTTCCTGTGCTGTGGGTGGCCGAGCAAAGGAGATACAGTGAGAGACAACACCAGGGCCCTGTGGCAATCATCACTCAGCCTAGAGGACTGGACTCCCGCCGGCCGTCACTCTCTCCACTGAAGTCCCGTGTTCTCTCATGAAACACTGGGGGTCAAAGCCACCCTTTAGAACTGGGTGGAGCTGCCCCTGTGGGTTTCCGAGGCAGTAAACAGAAAGCCTCCTCTCTCTCCCACAGAGCGGTTCGTGGTTTCGAACTGTTGACCTTGGGGCTAGCAGCCCAATAGACACCAGGGTGTCGCCAGGACTCCCGTTTAAATAACCGCCACTCCTGCCCGCCCCTCCCCTCGCAAGCTAGAAGGCTAGCCTCTCAGGGACAGCGCTGGCATCTGATCGGACCCTCGGGGTCTGGGGCCTTAGATGGGCAGCCTTGAGGCCTGCCTAGCACTCCCTCAGGGTTCAGCTGTGCTGGGTGGGGCATAAGCGAGGTGCACCTGTACAAGCTCAAAGGGCAGTGCTCCCACGACCTCCTGCCCTCAAGGGCAAAGGGTGCCCTCTCTGTACCACTGCCACCCAGGAGGAGGGAACGGCAGGGCTGGGTTGGACTCACCTGCTGAGAATGGCAGAAGGCTGGTGTCCCCACCAACTCTCTTGTCAAACCTGCTTCAGCCTGCACAGGGGGGCCTCCTTCTCTGACGCCCCACTGCTTATCGAGGGGAAAAAACTGTCAAATAAGACTCTTCCCACCACCCACCTCCTGTCCCATGGCACCCTGGGGCAGCCAGAGGGGATGATTCATCAGCCTGTTCTTTGTTCTGAGGGTTTCCCATGACAACCCAGCAGGTCCTCTCTCCTCTCCCAGGCTGGGTTCCAAGCTGTCAAAGATGCACCCACCACAGAACCCCGCCTGGAGAGGGGAAACAGGTAAGCTTTCTCCTCCCTGTAAAGCAGCGGTTCTCAAGCTATGGGCCGTGACCCCGTTGGAGGGATCAGAATGACAGTAGCAGAATGATACTTACAAGTAGCAATGGAAATAATGTTGTGGTTGGGAGGCCACTCCACCGGGGGACCAGTCTGGGGTCCATCTGTCCTTCAGCGTGATCTGTTTTCTGACCTCTTGTGAGTGTGTGGGTGATCCGTGGCGGCCGATCCCCTTTCCAGGAGCAGCGGCCACGAGCTTCGATTGTTGTCCAGTCTGTAAGGGAGAGGAAGGAGCAGACCTGGAACTAGCCACGGGCCGAGCCAGGATGGAATTGTGACTTTAAAAGCACTCCCCCTTCAGAGGGATCAAAGAATTTAAAGCTATCTCATTATAAAGGAGGGAGAGTACACACACTGGGGATGCCATCGGGAAGTGAAGCGACATTCCCTTACAGAAGGGTCGTGGGGAGGAGATGAGCCAGTCAGGGTACAGTGTACAGTGTACAGCCAGAGGGGATGATTCATCAGCCTGTTCTTTGTTCGGAGGGCTTCCCATGACAACCCAGCAGGTCCTCTCTCCTCTCCCAGGCTGGGTTCCAAGCTGTCAAAGATGCACCCACCACAGAACCCCGCCTGGAGAGGGGAAACAGGTTCAGTGTACAGTGTAGCAATGAAGAAATGCAACTTTCCTCTAGTTTTTGAATGCTTCCTCTCCCCCCGACCCCCCCACTATCATGATCCCAATTCTTCCTTACAAATTTGGCTAGACCAGGGGATGTAAACTGGTACAGATAGGAGCCAGAAACATGGGGAATTCAGGACAGATGACCCCTTTATGACCAGTGATGAGAGTGGTGAAACTGGGAGGGTGGAGGGAAGGTGGAGTAGAAAGGGGGGAATCAATTACAGGGATCTATATATAACCTCCTCCCTGGGTACGGACAACAGGGAAGTGGGTAAAGGGACACATCAGACTGTACTATGATACGACAAAATAATGATCATTGTAAATTATTAAGGGCTCATTGGGGAGGGGGAGTGGGGAGGGAGGGAAAATAGAGGGAGCTGATACCAAGGATGCAAGTAGAGGGAGAATGTTTAAGGAATGATGATGGCAACAAATGTACAAATATAGTCTGCATACAATTGATCATGATAAGAGTTGATTATGATAAGAGTTGTGTGCGTCTCCAATAAAATGACTTGAAAAAAATAACTCTCCTTAACTGCCTTTGTGACCTTGAAAGTTGAAGAGGCTGGAGGGTGGGGGTGGAGGTTGCACGAGAGAAGTGGAGACATTCCTATGGGAACCCTGAGAAGGCCCAGGGTGAGGGAGAAGTAGGGGAAGTAAGAGCCCCCTACAGCTAGAGGAGTGGAGGTCAGACATGAAGTAGAACTTTCCTCGGGCAAAGTTGGGAAGCATGAGGACTCTGGCATCTCCTAAGAGGGAACCCTCAGAAATGTGGGACAACTATGTTAGGAGTGACTGCCAAAGTGGTGACCCTCTCTAGTGGCCTGGCCTGGTCACCACACCAAGGTCTGCAGGAAGGACAGTACTCGGAAGAGTCCACTCGTGGACCCCAGCCATCTCCTTCCTACGTGTCCAGCTTCTTCTAGATGGTCTTCACATTTTGGAGTTTGCTCCCAGGGTCCAGCCGGTTTCTCAGGATAGAGCGCACGTCCACCTGTTTCAACCCTTCACCCCCATCCAGCCTACGTCCAGCCTACCTTCATCCCGACGCCCACCACTGCCTCCTTCCTGGATCTGTGATGCCCTGGCTGTCTCTGCCGTAGATGTCTGGGGCTTCAAGGAACAGAGCAGTGGGCTGGGAGCTGGGGGCTTCCCTGCCCTCTCCTACCACTGAGGGCATCAGCCTCTGGACTCTCAGATGAGACTAGCTCACAGCTTTGCAGCCAGCCTGAAGGAGGGAGACATGGGAGGGTTGCATGCCAGTCAGTAAAGGCAAAAGGAGGCTCATCCCAGGACTTGGGACCTGAAGGCATGAAGCTTCCGAGGGTGGCAGGGACAAAAGCTCCCCTAGAAAATGGGCAGGGGGGAGTCTCCAGGATGGCCGAGGAGCGCAGCAATGAGCCGCAGCTGGTGGAGAGCAGACCGTTCCCATCCCGGCAGGCAGGGTGGCACATGGAAAGAGTGTGGGCTTTGGAGAGACTGCATCTTGGCTAATCCATCTTCCGGATCTGCAGTGCCGGATTGAGCAAGCTGCCAGTGTTTTAGGCAAAATAATGTCCACCTTTGAGTGTAAACACAGGTGGCGTGCCCAGCGTAGGGAGAGACTGGCCCACCGCAGGTGCTCCATGAACACCAGTTTCCATTCCCTCCCCTCGGGCGGCCACCTGGGATTCTGGGTGGCCTGCGGGGCGAGGACTCCTGCCGATGCTATAGGACTGAGCAGGACAGCTCCCCGGGGTTTTGGAGACTTGACTATTTGTGGGAGCAGACAGCCACATCTGTCTCCCCCTGGTTGGTTTGAACCTCGTAGTTAGCAGCCTGACACAGCTTCCCCCACCCCCCACCAGGGCTCCTCAGAGCTGCTGGGCGGCTGCCAGGACCGAGGGCTTGGATGGGTTTGGGTTTCACCGTGTTGGAAGGGGCTGCGGGAATGTGAAAAGAAGCCCATCCGCTGCCTTTGTTTTCTAAGAGGGAGACTGAGTTTCCAGGAGGATATTGACCTGTACCATTGCCCAGGTGGTTCGTGTCCCAGTTCACTCACTTTACAAAGTCGGGAGTCCCTGCCTGTGTCCCTCTGTCAGCCGTGACTGAACTGAACGGAACCACCTGGAAATCCTGCTTCCAAGCCCCCTCCAGGTCAGTGGTTCTCAGCTCTGATGGCTCATTCAGCCAGGCCGGGAGCAGGGAAGAAGCCATGACCCCTGTGGATGCCCCTCTGCCAAGATCCCGCTCTCTGACTACCAGGAGGGATCCCCAAAGAGGACCTACGCAGGAACATGATCGCTCCTCCATTAGGGGCAGGGCCCATCAATATGCTTGTTGAAAGTTACAAACCAAGTCACAGATATGAAATCGCCCCCTCCTCCTTCTTTCCTCCCCTCCGCCCAGAGACCTGCCACGAGAGGCTCCCTGCCCAACTCCACTGCCAGGAGGGCTCTGAGCCTCCTCTGCCCCGTGGAGCACAGAGACCCCCAAACACGGGGCTGTGTGTGTGTCCCTGTGTATGCAGATGCTACTGTGATGTATGTATGTTTCTGCAGTGTGTGTTGAAGGGTCTGTGCGGCATGTCTGCATGCTAGTGATCCTGTGGACTGCATGTTTGTGTTGCATGCGCTGTGTGCATATCGTGTGTCGTACGCATGTGTCCATGTGTGGGGGTCTGTCTGTGCAGTGTGTGCAAGTGCTTATGTCTGTGCAGTGTGCATTCACGCATGTGTCCATGTATTGTGAGTGGTTCTGTGTGTGCCTGTATTTGTGTTGCTTGAGCAAGCTCCTGTGTGTGTTTGTGCCGTCCGAGTGTGGGCATGTCTTTGCACAGCTGAGTGCTGGGTATGAACGTGAGTGCTATGTGGGGCTGTGTGCTCATGGGCTTGTATTGTGCACCTGTGTGTGCATGTCTGTGTGTGATGTGAATGCTGTGTGGGTGGGAGTACACAGTGCACACTCATGGGATTGTTCACACTGGGATGTGTGTGCACCCACACACAGACACTGCAGACCAAGCCATCAGATTGCGCTGTTTATTGATCATGCAATAGGCTGGTCTTTAAGAACCAGAGGGGGCGGGGGGTGCCCCCTCTGCTTCTAGACACAGAAGGGAGAAGCAAGGGACCCGCTCAGAGTGAGCTGCGAGCTGGAGCCAGGGCGAAGAGGGACCCTGACCATGCTTGGTTGTCTGTCCGCCGGTCTCCTCCTCGGGAACGGGGACTCAGCTTCCTTCTATCCCAGGCAGACGCTGGCACGAAGGCCCCGGTTGGGAGAGCACACGGAAACCAGGATCCAAGCTAGAGGTGTGGCAGGGCCCAGCAGCCAAAGAGCGGAATGCTGGGAATTTGCAGAGAGGCATTTCCCAGGGTAGCTTAGTGCAGCCTTGTCTGGGCTCAGGGAGACACAGGCTGGCAGAAGAGAATAGGGCCAGTGGGGTGCAGACGGAGCTGACAGAGGGCTGGGGAAGGGCAGCATGGGGCTCGTGGTGGGCTCGTGGGTGTGGTGGGAAGGCTGGGGCTCCCCTCTATCGGCTGGCTTTCTTGGAGGGGACGCTCAGGCTGGAGCCCTTGCCCAGGGTATCCTTGAAATCGCTGGCACTGCCCCGGCCCCGGTTTTCCCCGCCACGGACGCTGCAGACGCCAGAGATGCAGCTTGTGCTGTTGGCCACGTAGCCGCCGCTGACGGAGTTGGGCCGGAAGCCGCCGCTGGTGCTGCTGATGATGGCTGGGGGAGAGAGCTTGGGTCAGGGCTGCCGGGGAGCTGGGGTGCACAGGGACTGGAGGAGGCTCCCCCCATCAGGATCGATGGGCAGGGCCAGTTGTCCCGGCGGAGAAAGGCACCAAACCCTTACATGTCCTGCACCCCTTGACTGATCCTCGCACCACTTCGCCTCCGAGGCCTGTTTGGGGGGGTCAAGCTACCAACATGCTCACCTCTGAGTTTGGACATTCACTGCCGCCCCTTCTATCAGCCTCTCTGCTGAACCCAGAGATCCAGTAGTTTTGTTCTCTAAGACCCCTTTTCTTGGACTCCTCTTGCCCCCTCAGCTGTCTCAGCTCAGATCTGAACCAATCTCCCCCAATTCCAGTTCCTCTGGCCTCACACGGAGCCAGAAAGCATTTTTCTTGTCATGTGTCCCTTGTGTTGCCGCCTCCCAGGCACTAGCCTCCCCTTCAATGCCGTCTCCTAGAAGCGGCCAGAGTGAGGAGGGTTGCCGGTGCTCCGCCCAGGTGCTGGCTGTTAGGCAAGGCTCTTCCCTCTCTGATCTTCTAGAAAAAACCCAAATTCACTGATGACTCACAGTGACTATGCAGGACAGTGTTGAGCTGCCCTTCTGGGTTTCTGAGACTCACTCTTCCCCGGGAGTACAAAGCCCTGCCTGTGGTCTCAGATCCTCCTTATCCCTCAGACTCTTGAAGGACTCTTAAAGGAAAAAGGATGTAAATACTTACAGATGCTGACAGGGGAGGGGAACTCTCCGGACATTCTGTGAAGGAGAGAAACGAGAGAGCAGTCAGTCATCAGAGAGCCAGGTTCTTCTGCCCGGAGGCTGCCAGGGTGGGGGTGGGGGGCGGTCCCTCCGAACTAGTCACACTGCAGGCTTGCTATGGCGACTGAACCCCAAGGTTCTTTGCTGCAAGAAGGACCTGGGCTGCTTGGGGGGCAACCGTGAATCTTTGGAAGAACCAGGCACCTCCCCAAGTCCCAGAATGGTGTGCATGAAGTGCTGCGTGCAATCTCGCCAAGGGCTAGGCTCCCACACCACGCCAGACTTTGGGGAGCCTCGCAAGGCTTCTCCGGGATGGCCCTGATTGGTGGCACCTGAGCAGGAAGCTGGAAGAAGGTCTAACACTGTAACAGGTTGCTACTGTAACAGGTTGCTACTGCTCCTGTCTTTAAGGATGGTGGGAAGGACACCAGATCTAGTGTCCCCAGCTGCACCGAGGGAAGTGTAAGGATTGAGTGGGCCAAGCCTCGGAAAGTCGTTCCCGCAGTGCCTGGTGGGATGGAAGCACTCAAGCCTCGAGGGACACAAAGCAGGGTTGTCCTGGTGCATTCGGCTCATAGCGGCCCGCAGCGATGGGGGGCAGAGGGGGGCGGAGAACGCAGCTCAGGAGGGTTTTCCACTGGCTGGCTGGTCAGAAGCAGGCCATCAGGGCTCCCTTTGAAAGTGCTTCTGGGTGGACTTGACCCTTCCACTGATGGCTCAGGAGCTGAGTGTGCTGAAGGACGCAGGACTCTTAATGGGTCTGAATGACTGGTCCCGCTCCGACCACCCCCACCCACTCTCCTCCGGCCTCCTTGCCTCCTGGATCAACGTGTGCCAGAATCTCCCCTTTGGTTCTTCCCAAACCCACGGTCCACCCTCACCGGCACTCCTCGCCCTCCAGCAGCTTGCGGTAGGTGGCAATCTCCATGTCCAGGGCCAGCTTCAGGCTGGTCAGCTCCTGGTGCTCTCGCAGCAGCCGGGCCAGCTCCTCCTTGGCCTGGTGCAGGGCTGCCTCCAGCTCATCCAGCTTGGCCCGCGCGTCCTTCAGGGCATTGTCTCCTCGCTGCTCGGCATCGGCGATGGCCGTCTCCAGGTTGGAAGCCTGATGGAGAGAATCGGAGATGGGAGAAGCCCGGAAGGGGTCATTGGGGTCACCCCCATCACTATCCCGCACCAGGATCAGTTCTTCCCTGGCTCCATCCCCTGGCTCCAGTGTCTAGGCCTTAGCGGTGATGTAACCGTCCCTCCCCTGAGATGAGAGGCTGATGGACACGGGATGCAAAGACATCCATTTGGCAATGCAGTGCAGAGGGCTCAAAGGGAGGAGGAGGGGTCAGGTGAGCTTTGGAATGCAAGGCTGTGGTGAGATGGTGTAGGAGGTGCCACAGTGGCAGCTGCTGGACTGCAGCGGACCGCAGACAAGGGTCCTGGGAAGGCAGTTCCCCAGGGCAGCTCTTCATGACCATGGCCTCCCTGAGTGCAGGGCAGGACTCAACGCCAAGTTCACTGCCGTAGAGTCCACTGCAACGCATGACGACCCTATAGGACCGAGCAGCACTGTTCCTGTGAGTTTCCAAGAATGTAGCCCTTTACGAGAATAGAAAGCCTTGTCTTTCTCCCACAGAGTGGCTGGCGGTTTCCAACTGCTGATCTCTCAGTCAGCGGCCCAGGCCACAACCCCACCGCACCTGCCTCGGGGCTTTGCCTGTGAGGGGGCCCATGCGGGGCGGTTCAGCCACTAGCCCAAGGTGGTGGAGACACGAAGCATTTCGCCTCAGGGCGGAGCTGGATGCGCAGTGGACTGTGAGTCAGTGCAGGTCACAGCTGGGCAACTGACCGCGTCTCCCACGGACCCTCGCTGAGCCTCATTCCCTCGTCTGTGACAGCGGGGATAATGGTTCTTGCCTCCCGGGGTCAGGGGATGGGTTGGGTGCAGTGACATGCCAGGCTTGCTGCCAGGGCTGTATATGTGTGTGCCTCTTCCCTCTCTCCACTCCTCCTTCAAACAGAAGCTGCAGCCTAGATTCCTGGGAAGGGCCCCAGCAGGTCCCCTAAATGGTTATTTGTTGGGGGCACCTGAAGGGCCGCCCTCTGAGCTCATTTCTTCTTCTCAGTCATTCAACCCACAGACCTCTACAATATGTGCCCGGCTCTGCTACATGCTGGGAAAACCAAGCAGCCAACTCGCTTGCTGCCTCCCAAAGCCTTTGGGCCCAGTTGGAGGTGGGTAAGTTTCCAAAAGTGTGGCCAGTGCTGGGCAAGCCCAGGTGCCAGGAGAGCAAGGGAAGGCAGAGAGGGATAGGTCCCAGCCGTGCCAGGGCAGTCAGAGAAGACTGGCCAGGGGAAAGGGCTTCAAGGCAGAGGTCATGCGGTCACGAGACGAGGGTCCCAGCTATCCGGCATCTGAGGCGGCGGCCCCACCGGCTATCTCCCACCTCCTGGGCGAGAGCAGGAAGTTGCCTTTCTTGGTCCCCTTCCCCAGCCCCATGAGCACTCAGGCCTCCGGGCCCCTGACCTGCTTCTTGACGTTCTCGATCTCAGAGCGAATCCTCTGGATTAGCCGGGTGAGTTCGGTGATCTCATTCTTGGTGTTCTTGAGGTCGTCGCCATGCTGGCCAGCTGCCAGCTGCAGCTCCTGGAACTGAGGTCACAAGCGAGGGGTTGGCGGGTGACACGGTGGGGGCCCTGGGCCACATGACTAGGCACAGGGCCTCTGCGCTGGGGGCTGGGGGCTCCCGGATCTCCGTCCGGCTCACCTTGGTCTGGTACAGGGCCTCGGCCTCGGCCTTGCTCTTCAGGGCGATGTCCTCGTACTGGGCGCGCACCTCGGTGATGATGCTGTCCAGGTTCAGGTTGCGGTTGTTGTCCATGGACAGGATGACCGACATGTCGCTGATGTGGGACTGGATCTGAGTGATCTCCTGTGAGGAGGGAGGCAAGGGGGGGGTCCTGGGGCTTGGCTCCCACAGAGCAGCCTCTCCCACGCCCCACAGGCCAGGTGGGCAAACTCCAGGGGTGGCCACCTCGAAGGGAAAAACCCAAGGCTGTTGCCACTGAGAGCCAGCCACGATGCCCCCATGCCCGAGAGAGTTTCAGAGGCAGCTTTGACTTGACACGGACCTTAATGGATGGACAAGAGGGCTCCCCCTCCTCCGGGGCTCTCCCAGGACCCAGAAGAGAGCTCCACCCCCAGACTGGTGGAGGGGAGAGACAGACTTACGGCATCAAAGAGGCACTTAAGGAACTTGATGTCCTGGTCCATGGAGTCCACCTTGGCCTGCAGTTCCACCTTGTTGGCGTATGCCGCGTCTACATCCTAAAAGATGCCCAAGCCGTCAACCGGTGCTGCCAGTGAGGACCCAGCAAGACCCCCCTCCAGACTGGCTGCTCTGCAGAGCAGACAGGGACACCCAGCCAGCCCTCTTCTCTCTCGGTGGGCTCAGGGGTAAAAAGATGAGAGGGCAAGAGGCCCAGCCCAGTGTGCCCCCTGGATCTACTTCCTCTGCCAGGGTGGGTGCTGTTGGCCCTCCCTCTCTTTTCTGAGCCAGATCCTGGTGGCTGCTCTCAGAGGCCCCCTATCCCCATCCCCACCACGCTTCCAGGTCCTCCAGGCAGAAGGAGCCGCTGGGTGATTCTTCCGGATGGATAACCCAAGCGCATGCGCGTAGTGCTCAGGACATCCTCCTCCCGCCTCTGTGTCCCTTCTCTCCTCCCGCGGCTGCACGGAGGCTTGTTTCTGCCCTTCGCCGCGCTCTTGGTGAACCGCTTGGTCTCCTGCCGCGGAGCGGAGCTCACTGGCAGCCTCACACGCGCCTGGCCATCCCCCGCCAGCCTCGGTGACGGCCGCTCCGCTCACCTTCTTGAGCAGCACAAACTCGTTCTCCGCAGCCGTCCGCCTGTTGATCTCCTCCTCGTACCTGTGGGGGTGCCAGGACTCAGTCAGGTGTGAAAGCCCTGCCCGAGAGCCCGCCCCTGCCTGATGAATGGTGTATCAGACAGAGGGGCAATCAAGGAGGACTTCCTGGAGGAAGGGGAACTTGACCCTCAAGTGTATACGAAGGAGACGCTGCTGCTTCAGCTGGGGACATGTAGATGCGATAGGTATGGTGAGTGCTCAGGGGAAACAAGCTGCTCCCCGCACACTTGAGTGACATCTTTTAAATGGTGAACCCCACCGAGTTTCCTCAACTGCCCGTCAATTCCCCACTTGGAGGGAGAGAGAGGTACCTACCTCCAAGGTACCAAAGAGGACTTGGCATACTGGGAGACTGGGGCAGGGGTGGGATACAGAGGGGTTCTCCTGAGCTTCTCTGACCACTCTGACTCCTGCCCAGTGGGCTGAATATTTGCCCAGGCTCCGTCCCAGAGGTGGCAGGGAGCAAGGCCCAAGGTCACTGATCTGGTTGTGAGCCAGCATACTGGCCTCCCCATCCCCAAAGTCCAAGGGCCTGCTGCAGAAACGGGCCCTGCCTGGGCTCACAGGACACAAGCCCTGCGGAATGAGCCCCTCCCTCACCGCTTCTTGTTGTCCTCCACCACATCGCGCATGTTCCTCAGCTCCGAGTCCAGCCGCACCCTGTCCCCGGACAGCGTCTCCAGGTTCTTCCGCAGGTTGCTGATAAAGCCCTCCAGGACGGGCTCCAGGTTGTTCTTGCAGTTGTTCAGGTCCAGCTGCTGCAGCAGCTCCCACTTGGTCTCCAGCACCTGGTTCTGCTGCTCCAGGAACCGCACCTGGAAGCCCAAAGCCCCCATGGACACAGTCACACCTGCCACTCCAAGGCCACTGGGTACCGCACGCCACCTTTCCCTCTGCACCACCACTGCCAGCGGGGGAGTGGGGGATTGTCACAGAATCACCACCTCGACTCGATGGAGAAGAAGCGGGGGCATGGGGGAGCTTAGCGACTTCCCAAAGTTGAAAAGTTTAACAAGTGTTAGACTTGTGAAACCCTGCGCACCCAATTACCCAGAATCCACCATGGCCAGAGCAGCTGCCAGCCAGGGAGAACCTGGAAATCCCGGGACAGAGCTCAGGGAAGGCCCACCTTGTGGGAAAGGTTGACCATCCTGAAGATCAGGGTCAGTTAACAGCAAGTCAACGTTCAAGAAAGGGCTTGGGGGAGTGAAAACCCTGGATCAAGTTACTTCTTCATCTCTGACCCTACCTTCTCCCCTCCCCCATGACTCCCTCTTTAGAGACATCTTCTCTAGCAGATGGCAGGGCAGTGGCACAAGGTAGACAGCCCCCACCCCTCTTCTATCGCTACCCCTCATGGGGCCAGAAAATGCATGAGAGAGGTGGTCTGCCTACCTTGATTTGGGGCCAGAGTTTTATCAAAGTCAGACTTCTCTCCCTCTGCAGAAACCTGGTTTCTGTTGTGTGTTCCCCAAGGTCAGAAACGCAGGCAAAGGGAAACATCTCCGGAATTTACGCTGTATGTGTGCCATTCTTTGCCCCACAGCCATCTCTGTGAGAATTTAGTTTGATTCAAGGCAATTCCTAACTCTCTCAGATACATCATGCTTGGTCAGGGCGAGGCAGAGTTGTGATGGCCACTGAACTCTCTCAGCCCTAGTCTTTGTCCTGGTCCCCTGTCCTCGGTGCCTGGCTGTCTGGTTCTGGGTCTGCAGGCAGGAGGCCCACCCAGGGCCCAGCTCCACATGTCCCCTCCTCCCCGGTGAGTTAGACAGGCCTTGGCCTCCTTGCCTCTGCGGACTCATCTGAAAGGAAGTCCTTAGACTCCAGAGCCTATCTGCACTTGATCTTCCCTTGGGCCTCTGCCAGCCCTTTGATTGTCCCGCCAGCACTGGCCCTCTCCCCCACCCCATCCCACAGAGATAAGCAGGATTGTTGACACTAGCCATGGCTTTGAACTCCTTAGGGAGGCGCCTCGTGCCAAGATCTCCACACGTGTTTCATTTTAAAAACCTGGCAACCACCCCAGGCAGAAGGCTGTTCCAGATCTTTTAGAGATGAGGAGATGGAGACACGGACAGGACGAGGAAGGTTCCCAAAGCCACACGGCTGGACACAGAAACCAGGTCTGACTCCGGAGGGCTCTGAAGAGCTCCTTAAAAATGCAGAGCTGAGATCACGTGCCTCCAACGGGTGCGGAAGGACCACACACCCACGTTCCCGATCCCCCGCTGCCTGGCTGATGGACGGAGAGATGTGGGAGGTGAGCAAGACTCCCAGCTACTCAGGTGGATTCCACTGTCCACAGCCTGAGTCTCTGTCCTCTGTATCTCCTGCTAGGGGCTCTGACCAGCCTCTTCCAGAAGTACCCAGAGAATCTTCTCCAGGTCACCCTGGTCCAGAAAGCATCTGTCTTAGCCACAGGAAGTGCCTGCCCATATTTAAGCTTCCATCTTTCCTGTTAGAACCGAGCTTCCGGTACCAAGAACAGAGTAGAGTCGGGTGGGATGGGGTGGAGCAGAGGAGGGAAGAGGAGAGGAGAGGAAATCTTGAGAGGCTCCTCGCAGACCCACCTTGTCGATGAAGGAGGCAAACTTGTTGTTCAGCGCCTTGATCTGCTCCCGCTCCTGGGCCCGCACTTTCTGGATCTCGGGGTCCAGCTCCACGTTGAGGGGTTCCAGGAGGCTCTCGTTAACCGTGACCTGATGGATGCCTCCAGGTGGGCACACGGTTGAGCAGGTAGGTCCCAAGGCCACACTGCCAAACATGCTGCCGGCAAAGCCGCTGGCCCGGCCCCGGCCAAACCCGTAGCCTCCACTCCTCCCGTTGAGAGCGATGGTGCGGGCACCGCCCAGGTTGTAGAGGCTCCGACTGCCGAAGGCCCCACTGAGACCTTTGCCCCCTGCCCGGTAGGAAGTTGAACTGCCCCCAGAGAGCACGGCGGAGCAGCCGCTGAAACCCCCCTTGCCGGCCACTCCAGGCTTGCAGGTGAATTGGCGGCTCATGGTGCTGGTGGAGGTGGTTGGTAGTGGAACGCAGAAAGGAAGAGAGAAGTCTAAATCCCACAGGGGCCTGTTGGTTGTGGTGAGGACTGTTGGGTCCCCTTTTATGTGCTTGGCACTAAGACTCCTGGATGGGCCGTCCAGGGCTTAATTCGTGGGTTTGGTTTGCCTGGGAGCAAGAAGTCATTTTCTCTGTGCTGAGCCAGATATCAAGCCTTCCCCCACCTCTGAAACAACACGAAACCTTCAAATTGCTGGGCTTGCAAGCCTTGCTCATGTAATTTGGGCCTGAACTAATTAACCTGCTCTTCTAGGGTAATTGGCTCCAGGTCTCAACCTCTCCAGGGGGATGTCACCGACACCTCACCTTCCCCGTGCTGATTAATCTTCTCGGGCTTCCTCACTTCCTCTTGGGGGCCTTGGGGACAGTGTGGGATGGAATGTAGACGGATGTCCCTGGACCTAGAAGGTTGCTGAGCAAGGGATCTGGAGACACCAGCCATGGCTCGGATGGGCAGCTCATTCAAGCATGCACACCCCCACCCCTGCCAGCCCACCTGGGGACACAACCCACAAAAACCTGTTTTTGGATACACAGAAGGTAGCCGCTCTATGCCAAGCGTTACAGATGAAGTGACCCTCTCTGCTGGCATGGGACCGAGGAGAGCCAACTCTGGGCATATGGGCTGAGTGTTTCTGAGAGTTCTCTGAGGAGCAGTATCCACACTGCAGGTCTCTCCAGATCCCAAAGGCAGACAGGCTGGTGCCTGTGTGGGGGGCAGTTCACAGCTGTCCAGCCCTGCTAGACTGGAGAGAACGAGGAAGACCAGGGCGGAAGGGGCCAACATTGAAATTCCCAGTGGTCATGAGATTCTTAGCCCCACAGCCATCTCCATGAGGAGTTCCTTTGATTCAACTAAGTCCTAACTCAGATACGTGGTGGTCAGGGGGAGGCAGAGTGGTGATGGACTCTCTCAGTCCTCATCTTTGTCTGGTTCCCCTGTCCTCAGTTCCTGACTGTCTGGTTCTGGGTCTGCAAGCATCAAGGCTCCAGCCACCCATTTCCCTTCCTTTCCAGTGACTTAGACGTGGCATTGGCCTCCATGTCTCTGCCGAGTCATCTATCAAAGAGGGTACACCCCCAGCAAGAAGGAGGTAGAGAGAAGCCAAGAGACAGCACGGCCTGTGTGCTGCTGCAGGTCTCAAGGAAAGATGTCTCCATGTGTTTCTGTCTTTTCCTCTGTCTGCTGAGGAGATGAGGATCCACTGGGAGGACAAGACTGCGGCCACCGGTATGTCCTGGTGAAAGGAGATGCAGAGACTTCCTTTGGTCATCCGAGGGGGGAGGCCCGTCACTAGAGAAGGGCAGCCAGTGGGGTCAAGAGCGGAGAACCCATAAAAACAAGGCAGCCCTCGATGAGCTGGACGGCTCAGGGACAGACTCAAACCCACCCCAGGTGACCAGGGCAGCATTTCATTCAGTGCCGACTCCGCGGCAACCAGCCGCAACATGATGGCCGCCACCGATGTCCGTCGGAACACGGTCACATGTCTCCTGACATCGCTATTTGCCACAATGGGGAAGTGGAGGGGCTGCTCCCGGATGTGACAGTGTGTGCCTGCTGCATCTCCAGCTTCCAGGGAGCCAAGAATGCAGGCTGGCAGGGGTTTCCCAGGAGTCCAGGCCTCTTCAAGACCCCAAGCAGGTGACCCACTGAACACTGCCACCCCCCCTCTTCCCACCCCCACCCCCACACCCCCACGCAGTGGTGTGACCTGCCCTGTGATGCCAGTGTGGTTCCCTCCGTCCTGGCCCCCCGATGGTGGTAATGAACCCATGACTGGGCAATCCCACTCCTCCATGGGGCCACCCCACTCACTGCCGGCACTGTTGGGCTCTCCGTCAGCCCCTGCTGCTGCCCCAGGACACTGCCCTTGACCAAAGAGTCCTGGTGGGGGCTGATGAATGAGCAGTGATTCTTGGCCCAGTAGGTAGCACAGAAGGGAGTCTAGAATCAGATGGGTAGGTGTGCCCTCTCTCTTGGTTTATGCTGTAGACTCAAAATCCGTTCTTTTACCCCATATTTTGCCTTCCTCACCTTATCTAAGCGCCCCAGAATTTTTCTCTCTCTCCTCTCATTCCCACCTTTTCCACCCACCTCCTCATTCTCTCCAGTCTCCCACCTGGCCTTCCCTCATCCCCTTTCCCAGTCTCTTGTTCTGTCGTTCTCCCATACTGCCTCCTCCAGGAGGTCTTCTTGGGTCCCCGTAACCCAGCTCTGACCTCTGCTCATCTCCAGACCCCTAGTTCTTGGCATGCACTGGAGGGCAGGCGACTATGCGCACTTTCCCCCGAAGTTCCTTTGAAGTCATGTCAGATGTCATGGTAGCTTTCCTGCGTAGGGAGAGTGAAAGCTTCCCGAGGACAGAGACCACCTTGTGTATTTCTCCTTTCCCCCCCTCCCACCTCCCTGCCCTACCCCTTCTCCCCCCATTCTTTCTCCCAGCTTCCCTTTCCTTCCTTAAGCCTCTATCAAGTCCCTATTCTCCCACGGGGCTTAGGATGAGGCTCATGGCCTTTCATAGCTCTGGGGACTGTATCCCAACAAAGGCACTCCTCAGTGCTACCTCGGGCCTCCCGACAGACCCATCCTCCCCTCTGTACCCTGGGCTCCTCTGTCATGTGTGGCTCTCTGGGCTCACCATGAGGGTCTCAGAGTCCCTAACCAACTCCTCTCCTGGGCCTTTCTGATGAGTCCAGAGCCAGCCTTAGAATGCAGGACTCCCAGGGTGGGAAGAGGGAGGACTCGCCCCTGTCTGAGGCAGCAGCCAGACAGCAGAGGTGACTTGCCTTTAGGAACCTCTGGAGCTAATTCTGCTCTAAAATGGTACCAAATAGGGGCCAGGGGCCTTCCCAGGGGTCTGAATTCCACGTCTCCCTTAGCAGGGTAGCGTTACCTAAGCCCTCTCTGAATCTCAGCTATCCCCAACTGGGAACGGGGTAAGAAACTCCTCACGGGATGGTTGTGACGATGGCATGCCCCAGTCTATGAAGAGGGCCCAGTAAGATAGTTAAGGTTCAATGAATGTCATGAGTTATGAATAGCAAAGGATAACGTGGAATCAGACTATCGGTCCAGCCTCTATCTCTCTTCTTTTCCCTTCTCTTCTGATCATCCTATAGCATCAGCTGATGATGGAGGACAGGGACGGGCCCTGGCCGAGGTCTCAGATTCAAAGAGACTTTCTACACTTCCCTCTTTGTTGCTGCAAAATTCTCCATCAGAAGGTAAAGAAGCTATAGGCAAGTGAGGGACAGCCATTCCTAAGAAGTGCTTACTACGTGGAAGGTGTCCAGCACAGGAAGCTCTCTCCAGAGGTTCAGCTCACTGCCTACCCATACATATTGGTTTATCAAAAATGTAGTGTCTACCAAGGAGTGAGAGAGGAAGTCCCAAACTACCTGTTCTCAAAGAACTTAGGGTCTCTGCGTGCCCTCTAAAGGCAGGTGTCCTTGAAAGAAGCTTCTCATCAAGCTTTTAGCAAGTCATCAGCTCCTCTGTGTAAATGAGTTCATCAGATAATGCCCATGAGGAATGAAACACCCAGTGATGTTGTTGAGGACGGTGACTGGGGAGGAGAGAGAAGGGTTCTGGGCCACCCACAGGAAGGGTGGACCCAGGTGGGGCCTCAGGAGCCTTTGTGTTTTGCTGAAGGGAGGAATCGGGTGCAGGGTTTGGAATAAAGGAAACCGGCTCAGGGCCCCAGGTGGCCTTGGTTACAGAGCGTTGCCCCTGCTCTAGCAGTCTCATGGGCGCTCCACCCACACATCACCCCCTTTGATGATTCTGTCAAGTCACGAAGAGCCCATCGTCCAGCGATCACCGCAGTCAGTTCCAGAACATTTTCTTCTTCCCCACACTCATCGTTAAGTCATGTAAATTTGTTTCTTTTCTGATTGTGGCCAAAATGCACACCACAAAGCATCTGCCAATGCCACAGATGCTGCCTGCATCATCCTGGGCCCCGGTCCTCTCCCTGCCACATCGGACAGCCAATGTAGAGCCCCTTCGTGGACTCAGAGAAGCTCCCCTGTATACCGTAGCTCTCTTGGTACCTTTGTTTCTTCTGGGGGGGGGGGAATGAACAATGGGACATGTTCCTTTGTGATGTCGCGGCCTCCCCTTGTCCCCCCATCGGCACTCTGGGTTGTGATCCAGGGGGAAGGCCTTCGAGAGAAACGGGAAGGAGATGGTAGTCCAGTTCAAGAGGGCAAGGCAGGGAAGAGCAAGGATGGACCCTGGAAGACAAAGGTGGACCCGACCCAACCCACGGCATCGTCAACTGCCTCACCTGCAGGTGAAACTGGGACAGTGGCGGAGGGAGATGATGCTTTGGATGGACGGTGCTGACCAAGGATCTCGAAAGGACCCCGGGCTGCCGGAGCAGACGTCACCACCTTCATAGCAGTGCTGCCAGAATGCTCCTTAGCAGCTGGCGTGCGGAGACTAGGTCTCTCCTACTGCGTGATGTGTTATCAAGGAGAGACCAGTTCCTTGAAAAGGCCTTCATGCGTGGTAAGGTGGAGGGGCAGCGAAAAAGAGGAAGATTCGCAATGACCTAGGCTGACCCGGTGGCCCCCAACCATGGACTCCAACCTAGCCACTATTGTGAGATGGCACAAGACCAGGCGGTGTCTGTCTTCTGTCCAGGAAGTCCCTGGGAGTCAGAACCAGCCTGGTGCCACCTAGAAGACGACAGGAACAGAGGGTCATGCTTGCCAAGTGAGGAGGAGCAGGGTGCACAGAGAAGAGGCCAGAGCCAGAAGGCAGAGGCCATGCGAGCTTCCTAGAGCAGGGAGCTTAGATTCTAGGTTGGAAACAGCCCCGGCTAGCAGGAAGCAGGTCATTTTTGAAAATAGGAGGGGACTCTCCAGTCTCGAGCAATTGCAAGTGAAGGGCAACCGTGGGTGGAGGGACCCTCGGTCCCAGGCTTTGTGGGGGATACAGAGAGTGACGGGGACCCAGTCTAGGCTCTAGAGGCAGGAAGGCCTACACAGAGCCTATTCAGGGCAGCAGAACCCAACTGCTGTGTGGGCGGGAGTCCCAGGACCAGGAGAGGGTGGAGGGACTGACGGAGGGGCAGCCGCTTCTCCGGGCAAATAATTGTCTCTGAATGAGCGAGAATGAGCTTGGCCATTTGGATGACATCAGCCCCGGTCTTGTCAGCCTTCCTCAGGGGACAGATCCAGGACATGAAGTCCTCAGGCTCTGTCCCCACCTGCAGCAGTTTCAGGCAGGCAGGGACCTCAGCCAGGGGCCAGTTGGATGGGTGTAGCCCATATCTCCCCCCCCCCCCACCACCCCCTAGGAGACTCGCCACAAGCCGACCTACTCATCGGGGCCAGGGGAGCCGTTCAGCAGGTTTGCACCTGGCAAGGCCAAAGGTGAGCTCACCAGAGGTGTTGGGCTATAAAGGGCAGAGTCTGGCCGTGCTGCCAGGCTCTCGGCACTGACCCTGGCCCGCCATCCTACCAGAGAGGTACCTTCTGGACCAGCCTGGCCTCTCACCTTGCCCTCACGTGGCGTGCCGGCCGGATGCTCCTCCTCTTATCTCTCGGCCATCTCTTTGCCTCAGTCCCACCCTCAAGCCTCCAGGGAAGCACTTGGACTCGGGGCTCTGTGCTCCCAGGCTCTGTCCTGCCTCAGCCCCTCGTGAGCTGGGTGCCCGTGGCCAGCTCTCACAGCTTCCTGTTTCTCATCCTCCAAGGGGGATGCTCAGGCCTTCTCCACCTACTCCCGAGGTGGAGGGGCGGCCCTCCGTAAATACTGATGGTGATGATGATAGCGGTCCTAGTACCCAGTACTTAGACGGGACGATCAGGGTGCCAGCAGGTGCTCTTAGCCCCCCGTGTCCCAGGGATGATGATGCAGAGGACAGGCGGCACGGAATCGAGACTCCCATCCAGGCCACCCGGTGACAGCGGGCACTCACTCGGCCTCCGCTCAGAGCCCACTTTCTCAAGGGTGGGTGTCCCGTGCAGGCACCTGGTTGTTTGTGCAGGCTCTGGTGTGTGTCCTCCCGTGTCCCTCAGACACCCGAGCAGTCCTGTGAAACTCCAGGCTGACCCCAGAGGGGCTCGCTGACCCCAAGACAGTCCGTATCACGGCTCTCCTTCTCCCAGGCGCTCCTAGTTTCAAACATCACTTGCTTGCTCTTTCTGTGTCCTCTGTGTCCCCTCTCATGGTTCGGCTCCATTCTTCTGGATCATTTTACGATAGCCTCTTGGACCGAACCAAACCCACGCCGGCCAATTCCAACTCATCGCCGCCTGGAGGGTTTCTGGGGCCCTCGATCTTTATCTTTATGGGAGCAGGTAGCCGCGTCTTTCTCCCTTGGAACAGCTGGTGGGTTCGAACCACTTACCTTAAGGCTATCCATCCAAAGCTCGCCAAAGAGTGGTCCTCCCACATTCTTCCTGGCAA
>PVJH01025623.1:0-31271 GCA_004026705.1 Nesogale talazaci
CCTGTACCTTGAAGCTTGAAAAACAGGGTGCGGTTTTTGCCTATATTTACCCTGTCTAACTACTATTGGGGTCTCAACAGTAGTTTTAAATTTCACTAGTCTACCCATGGCCACTGGCTTAGTACAGACTTCAAATTGGATTTGTGGCATTTTAGTGGACTTTAATCTCAGGGAATATAACAGCAGTCAGTGAAGGAAGTTCCTTATTAAGGGAAATAAACATTAATGACCTTCAGTTTTATTCAGGGACCACCAAACAAGCATGTAAGGGTCAGTCAGCACAAGATCAGTATTCAAAAAACAAGCTAACTGCTATGGAGTGGAATCGGGTTCATAGTGACCTCATAAAGGAAAAGCACTGCGGGTTTCTGAGACTGGAAACTTTTACAGGAATACAAAGCCTCATCTGTTTCCTCCCTTGGAGCAGCCGGTGATTTTGAGCTGCTGACCTAACAGCAGCCCAGCCCGTATGGAACCCATCATACCACCAAAACTCACTGGAGCCAGCTACAGAGAAGTATTTCAAAGAAAAATCCTGTCATGACACACACTCCCAGAAATTAGGTGCTAATACGGTGATTTAAAAATACTTTGTGAATAATAATTCTGAGAACCAGAGAACATGGTTTTCAAGCCACATAGGAAGCTGTTCCTCAAAACATATATTTTTAGCAAGCCTTAATGTACTAGGAAATGCAGATTACCGAATACCCTATTTTTCTTGACAGTTTTGGTGGGCAGCAATTGTATTCTTTGCTATGTTGGTGGTGTTTATTTTGTAAACCACTCACTACTTTCATGTCATATCTACATAATTAAATTGGTTTATAATGACAATGAGTCTCAGGGGCAGGGGCAGCTCTGGGAAAATTTGGCTTTATTCAAATAATGTATTCTGTGTAAAAGGAGAAAGGCGAGGGATGCATTGTCCAGCAGAGTTTTCAACAGAAGGCAGTCACACACCCATCACCCTGATTTCAAACGCCTGGCTCCAAGAGGTGAGGCAGAGTTGAACCAGTGTGGTATTTCATTCTAGAAGCCTTAGGAAACTAACAGCTGGATCAATGACTCTTGGCTCATCTTATAGTAAAGTTTGAACTTCTTTGTGATTAATAGAACAGCAATACAAGAAAGGGTCTTTTTAAAAACAGCTTTCTCTAGATGGCTTCCAATCATACAATTCAGTGGCCTTTAACTTTCAAATGTGCAATTAATTTTAGAACATATTACCTCAAAAAATAACCTATTCTCTATCCCATCCTCCACTGTCCTAATCAACCACTAACCTCTATAATTGTGCCCATTCTGGATGTCAATATAAAGTTATAGAATAGGTGGTCTTCCTGCGCTTAGCATATTTTCAAGATTTGCTCTGGTTTCTTGCGGCAAGAAATTTCCTTATAGTTCCCTCAGAAGCACCTAGGAAGCCCTTAAAGAGGACTTGCTCCACCTCACTGACCATTCCTTTCAGAGCCCCAACATAGTCACTCTGTATTTAAATGTTAACCACCAGGGCCAGCTGTTCTGTGGGAGAAAGGTGAGGCTTTCTACTCCCCTATAAAAGGATGGTCTCAGAAACCCACAGGATATCGGGTTGTTAGAGCAACGTGTTTTTGTGTTGAGGGAGTATACAAGGCCCAATGTCCATCTGCAACCTTAATTCATAACCTATATAGATAGGAGTGCGGAGCTCTATTCCCCTCTTGCTATATATAAATCTTTATAAAAGCAGAACGACTCATCTTCCTCCTGAGCAGCTAGTGGGTTTGAAATACTGAACTTGTGGTTATCAGCCTGATGTGAAACTCACTATGCCACAGGGCTCCCTGTTCACTGTGACGAGAGAGAAAGGACACTTACTGGGGACAAAGGAGTGGTTTCTATTACTACTGCCTTTACTCCTTGTCCAACTGAAAACCAAACTGAACACATTGCATGGAGTTGATTCCAATCCACAGCGACCATAGAGCATGGTGGAAAGACAGAGTGAACAGGAACCCTGCACGAAGCAGCAGGGTCAGTAAGGGGTTGTACATTGAGGGGGTTACAAGGGGTGCGCTGAAACCAAATGGGCATGAATTCTTGAATGTAAAACTGATGATTTGTTCTGTGATTCTTCACTCAAGTCCCAATAACACGATAAACCAGACAATATAGAACTTTCTACAGGAATTCTTAGGCTAAACCTGCACAGAAGCTGACAGCCACATTTTCCTCCCATGGATAAAGTGACCAGACATCCCACTTTTTAACAATTTAACAACGTCCTGTGGCATTTTAAAATTAAAATATATATTACAATACTATTTTTTGCATTCTATGAGCGTTTTTGTTGCTCCATAGAGACCAAAATTTTAATCAAAAACACCACCACCATCCCCCCATCCCCTGCCATCAATGGTGTCCTGCTTAAAATCTGGTCACTTTTACCCTTGGACTAACTTCTGGCTTCAAAGCACCAACCTTTCCTTCACAGCCCAGGGCCTGGAGTGTTACACCTGAGCTCCTTAATGTTCCTTTTGTTCTCCTCCTTTTGACTAATGATAACTCCTAGGACATTTTAACTTTATTTCTAAGGGCTTTAAAGTATAGAGAAAGGCTTTTATGTGCAGTAGTTTGAAGATGGCTGAGCAAATGCAAGACATCATTCTTTAAAGGAAAAACAACTCATAACACATCCCTTGGAATTCTTCCTGTTGCTTGACAGGTGAGATGAGGGACTCTCTCTTCCTGTGAAGAAAATCTGGGAGACATCTCCACTTCTCTATCTTCGTTATGGACTTCACTATTAACCAATCCATTCCTTATATTTTCAGTTGATCTTTTTGGAGGGAAGTGTAGTAATGGAAGAAAGGAGAACTTTAAAATAGTTTTGTTAGGTTTCTCAGAAAGAGAAATATACTTACATCCTTAGCTCCGCGCAAAAAAAAAAAAAAAAAAAATTCAAGCTAAAGCCTAGTTAGTGTTCCAAACAAGTTTTTTTGTTTGTTTGTTTGGGGGGGGGGGGGGCAATCACTGCCTCTAGTGGTCGTGGGCGCTACCCAGAGCCGCTCCTGAGAGCCACCGCTGGATTTGAAGTGCCAAGTCCGCGGGGCTGCAGTCCTGCACTCAACCACTTATGCCACCTGGGCTCAGCCCCCAAACAAGTTTTATGAAGGTTAAAAGAAGTTTCAGGTTTACATCGTTACTCAGGAGACCTCTCACCCCACACCCCACCCTCGTTTGCTGGCTGGGAAACTGCTTGAGAGAGAGATGCGGTCAGCTCTGGACTGCAGCCCAGTGCCCTACAGCTTGCCAGAGCCAACATCCTTGGCCATTATCATTCCTCCACAGGGGAGGTGTGGTCTACCACGGTCGACCCCATTGGCTGAATTGAGTTCACCAGGCTTAGGTAAGCCAATCCAGCTGTATGTAGCATTGCTGGCTGGAAAGCTGGATGGATCTTTAAGCATGTGCAGTGTGCCATCCTATGCTAATAGCTTTTTTTTTTAAACAATACATAATGAACCCTCTTTTCCCTACACTAGCTACCTATCAGTTTCTAGATCTGATCTCTCTTATCAGTTCCTGAAAACAGCTTATATTCATTTAGAGATAAATGCCTTTTAAAATTCTAAAAAAAAACTCGAACAAGCCCCCAACCAAGTAACTCAGCACCATCAAGTCCCTTCTGACTTACAGCGACCCCCGGAGCAGAATCGAAATCCGCCAAAGGGTCTCTGAGAAAAGGTATCTCTACAGGAGCAGACAATATCCTTCTGCCAAGATCAACCAACGGATTTGAACCGCCGCCCTTGCAGTGATGCGCCCAGTGCTTAATACACTGCACCACCAGGGTTCCTTAGACAAACTTAGAATTGTAGAATGGGCTATGTTTTTCACTTTATTATAAAAAATTATCTACAAGTTGTCAGCATAAGTTAAAATACAAACGATTTGACTTCTCAAAAACCATCATTCCCCCAATAAAATGATTTATATAAAAAATAAAATGATTTATTTAAAAAATAAAGTGATTTATTTAATAAAATAAATTAAATAAATAAATAAAATGATTTGTTTTTTTAAAATAAGGCGGGGGAAAGAGTAACTTCTACCAAGGGCTCAAATAGAAAATATTTGGAAATGACGATGGCAACCTGTGTACAAATATGCTTGATACAAATGATGTATTGAATGGTATAAGAGCTGTAAGAGCCCCGAGTAAAATCACTGGAAAAAAAACAAACCATTTTTTCTCGAGTTGGCTCAATTACTTTAAATTCAAGCCAAGTCAATTGTCGCCTACTACAGGTACTTCAGAGGTGACTCAGCACCCTTGACCCCACACTGTGACCTTGGGGAATCATGCATGTGCTGGCTGTGACCTTGGGTCTCACAGTTTGGGGATCTGGTGCAGACAGACGGCAGAAAGTGCATCCTCGGAGGGCCTTGATGGGGAGAGGCAGAAAGTGCAGTCACGCGCCCTCGGTGGCGCTGGTGTTTCCTCAAAGCTAAAGCAGCTCATGTTTTCAGCTGCAAGCTTCGCGGTTTCCTTGGCAGATATTCATCTGAGGTCTTAAGGCTCATGTCTTTTCTTGGAAGCTTGAGGATTACATAAATTGTGACAGACCCCTTCTCTTCTTCCCTATGCTCAATATTTTCACTGTAGTCTTCGTGTTCAGAAAATAAACGAGAATCTCAAATTCAGAATGGGAAAAGAAATTGTCGTAAAAGATCAGGATCGCCTGCGCAAAACACTGGCTTCGTTCGGAACGGGAACCAGAGCCTTCCAGAGCGTCCTAACAAACCCTCTGCAAGAGTTTTTAAAAAGACGTAAGTGAGCCATACACACACACCCATGGCTCCAAGTCAGCCGCAGGGTGTGGTCGGGCTGCCCGGCCGGCGGGGGAGGAGTTCACATCCAAGACCATATACATTTGTTGCCATCATTATTCTCAAAACACTCGCTTTCTACTGAGGCCCTTGGTGTCAACTCCTCACATTTCCCCGCCCTCCCTGCTTCCCATTCCCTCATGAACCCTCGATAATTTATAAATTATTATCTTGTAACATCTTACACTGTTGATATCTCCCTTCACCTACTTCCCCGTTGTCCGTACCCGAGGGATGAAGTTATATGCACATCCTTATAACTGGTTTCCCTTTTCTACCCCATCTTCCCTCCACCCTCCCAGTATCACCACTATCCCAGTATCACCACTTGGTCCTGAAGGGATCATCTGCCCTGGATGCCTTATGTTTCCAGTTCCTATCTGTACCAGTGAACATCCTTTGGTCTTGCCAAATTTGTAAGGTAGAATGGAATGATGATAGTGGGGTGGGGGGTGGAGGGAGCATTTAAAAACTAGAGAAAAGTTTTATGTTTCATCATTGGTATACCACACTCTGACTTACGTCTCCTTCCTGCAATCCTTCTGTAAGGGGATGCCTCATTTCCTACAGATGGTCTTTGGGTCCCCAATCTGTACTTTCCCTCATTTACAGTGATATAATTTTTAGGTCTTTGATGCCTGATACATGATCCCTTTGACACTTTGTGGTCACAAAGATTAGTGTGCCTCTTTTGTGTGGGCTTTGTTGTTTCTCAACTAGATGGTCACTTGTTTACCTTTAAGCCTATAAGACCCCAGACACTATATCTTTTGATAGCTGGGCACCATCAATCAGCTTTCTTCACCACATTTGCTTATGCACACATTTGTCTTCAGCGATCTTGCTGAGAAGGTGAGCCTCATGGAATGTTAATTTAATAGAACAAAGTGTTCTTGCATTGAAGAACTACTTGAATGGAGACCCAATGTCCATCTGCTGCCTTAATACCAAACTTATAAATATATGCACATCGATCTATTACCCCATCATATATAATTGTATTTTCCTATGTACATGCCTGTATTTAGATCTCTATAACTGCCGTTTGTCTCCTTTATATTTCCGCTATTTCCTTATTTTTATTTTTTATTTATTTTTTTTGGGGGGGGCCATCACTGCTCTCCGGTGGTGGGAGTAGGAGGCCCAGCTCCACTGCTGGAATTGAACCTCCGACCCAATAGGCTGCAGTCCTGCGCACAACCACTACGCCACCGGGGTTCAGCCCTTTTTTATTTATTTTTTGTTTTTCTTTCCTCTATTTCCTTTTACTTTCCTCTTGCCTCACTATCATGCTCAGGCTTCATTTGTGTTTCAGTAATTTCTCTCAGTTACATTATCCTTTATCAGTCCCTACCAGGCTCCTCATATCCTCTTGCCACTGATTTTGTATCACTTGTTCCTTTTTTCTCTGGGTTGGTCAACACCACCTCCTTTCCCCATTGTTCCCCATTGTCCCCCTCTCTCATGCTCCCCCCAACCATCAGTCCCACCATCAGTCCCATTGTTTGCTTCTCCAGACTGTTCATCCAGCCTACCTTATCTAGATAGACCTAGAGAGCTACTAATATGCACAAAAATAGCAAGACAACAAAAGAAAGCAAGGACTACAAGAAATATATAAGTAAAAAATATTAAAAAAGAAAAGCCTGTGAATAGTTTAAGGTCTGTTGACCTCTAGGAGTGTCCTCCAGTTGGGTCCAATGGGGTACCACACCCTGCCCCCAAAGTCTATCTGTGACACTCCCTCAGGACCTCCATGCTCTGCTCCCCATACTGCTCTGCTGCACACCCTTAATGTTTTGCGGTGGTGTGGTCAGACTGGGTGCAATCCCAACCCTGTCCCCAGGAGGGACCTGGGTCTGAGAGGGACATCATGTCTCATAGTGGGGCCAGCCATAAGGTCCTCTCAGTTCATTGGCTGCTCTGAGCAGGGATATCATCCTCAAGGCTTGGTGAGTGCTCCATTCCCCCTTCTTCCCCCTTCATTTGCTCCCCTTTGCTCTGGTCAGACAAGTCCCTCCCCTCAAGCTGCAGCTTCAGTGCTTTCCTCTAAAGTAAATTCTTCTGGGGGTAGGAGTGATTGTCCATGTAGTTGGGATTAGAACCAGGTCCTCAGACCCCTCCATTGGCTCCCTGCTCCATGCTGTCACACTGTATCCATATACTGGAGCACCAGGTTTAAGTCCTATTGGTCCCTCTTTCCCTGTGGAGATAGAAACAATACCCTCCCCTTGGTTAGGTTGGTGCCCTGTCCCCCTACTACACATTGCTATCTAAGCTACCACCGCACCCTACCCTTTTTAGGTTGGCAATCATATGTAGCCCTGGATTTTTCTGGCCTCTACCATATTACCTGGAGCTCACCCCAGGAATTTTGTGTACAGTAGCTTTTTCCCTTTGCCCCTTTTGCTTCTTTTCTACAGATGGGAAATATGGTCACCACACTTAAAACAGTCACTCTACTGCTGAACACTTTAAGCATTGAAAATTGTTCCTATGGGTTTCTGAGGCTGTAAATCTCTGGAAGCAGAAAACCCTATCTGCCTCCCACCGAGTAGTTGATGGCTTTGACCTTGGGTTAAACAAAATCCATTATGGATAACAGGGCTCCTGGAATGCTGAAAAGTCCCTCCTCCTTTCTTTACCAGTCAGTCCCTTTCTCTTGTTACAAAGGGCTGTATGCATGCAGGCTGATGCTTGCCCTGAGAAGCGTCCCTGACACCCATCTCAGGGACAAGGGTGGCAGACAAAAAGTTACATCTCATGACCTGGCATCTCAGTAGCAAAAGGAAACTGCAGGCGAACAGGATCCGTCATGGTTTTGCTCATGCTGGTGCTCTTCTACATCAGAAAGCTTCACAGAATTCTTGTAAAAACTGCCCTTAAAAAAAAAATTCATTGGCGGCTTGTACAGCTCTTTTCACAATCCATACATCTATCCATTGTGTCAAGCACATTTGTACATTTGTTGCCCTCATCATTCTCTAAACATTTTCTTTCTATTGGAGCTCTTGGTATCAGCTCTTCATTTCTTCCCCTCCTTCCCTCCTGCTCCCTCCTTCACAAGTCCTTGATAATTTATAAATTATTATCTTGTCATGTCTTACACTTTCTGATGTCTCCCTTCACACATTTTTCTGCTCTCCATCCCCCAGGGAGGGAATTCTATGTAGATCATTGTGTTCTGTTCCCCCATTACCACCCCACTTTCCCTTCCCCTCCTGGTCTCTTTACTCTCATTATTGGTCCTGAGGGGTTCATCTGTCCTGGATTCCCTGTGTTTCCAGCTCTGATCTATCCCAGCTACATCCTCTGGTCTAGCTGAATTTGTAAGGTAGAATTGGAATCATGATGGGAAGGGGGGTGGGATGGGTAGAGGAAGCATTAAAGAACTAAGGTTGTATGTTTCATCAGTGCTATACTGCACCCTGCCTGGCTGATCTCCTTCCAGAAACTGCCTTATCTTTCAATTCCATTTTTCCATGAATTTTTTAAACCTCATTGTATATACAGAATTGATTAATAAAATCTGATACTTTCATTTCCTTGTAATTTGATTATTTTTTACATAATATGTTAATAAATAAGGGAAAGCAGCAAATCCTGTCTTTGAATTAGTTACAACTCATGTAGACCCTCTAGGACCGAACAGAAGTGTTCTGTAGGATTTCTCATACTCCAAATCATTTTTGGGGGGGTGGGCATCACTGCTTTCTGGTGGTGGGAGTAGGAGGCCCAGCCCCACTGCTGGAATTGAACCTCTGTCCCAGTGGGCCGCAGTCCCACGCACAACCACTACGCCACCGGGGCTCAGCCCCACACTGCAAATCTTTATGGAAACAGCCTAATCTTACTGCTGGTGAGCAGAGGGTGGGTTTGAACCACTGATCTTACAACTTGTAGCTCAACAATTATTCACAAACACACCCATTGCTATTGTTCCCAACTCATAGTGACCCTATATAGGGTTTCTATACAGACTGTTAAGGTCTTTATAGGAGCAGACAAGACAGACTGATCTTTCTCCTATCATTCCAATTTCATACAAACAACAGCATGTAAGAGGCTTTAATTCACTTTATCTCATTAGTATCAAAGGGAAGGCATTGATAGTTTTTAGGTAATTTGTTGGCTGTTGCTGTTTTTCACATCATAACGGTGTAATAACATCTTTGTCAAGTAGGATTCACAATTAAGTCATAGAAAGAAACGAAAGTTTTAACTTCATGATCAAACCAAAGCAAGTGAGAAGTTAACTGAGGCAGAGTTCAGACAAAGATGTGAAGCAAAGGGTGGCTTTATTAGGAAAAGAACTCTCAGGAGGGGGAGGGAGAGCAGAGGGGGTAGCAGAAGCATCTTGCGTTTCTGGGCAGGTCCCACAGCCTAGAGCGTAAACTAGGAGAGTCAAGGCTGAAACTGGGAAGGCGGATTATGTATATGGTTTGAGCTAAAGGCACATGGATTGAAAAGAGGAAGAGAGGTTTCTGGTACTGCAGTTTCTAGGAACCACTCTGAGGGAGAGGTGGGCCCTGTGTTCTGCCTAGGGAGACCATCTTATCTCTGCCGAAACAATACTAGGGAGAGGGCGGTATGTTTTGCCACCTGAGGTAAATTCTGGTAAACACTGAAGGCAGGTGCTTTGAAGTTCTGGGAAACACTGAAGGCAGGTGCTTTGAAGTTCAGGTGCTCTGAAACTTAGCAGATCATCTGTCTTCTTGAGAGGCTGAAACAAGAGCTGGTCCCAGAGAGGCAGGAATGGAGGTGTGATGGGAAGCTGGAATAAGAGGCTGCCTGGCCTGGCCCATACATCAAGTTTGTTTGGAAAATAGTAATTTCTTGTGGGAAACAGATTTCTCCCAAAGTGTCTCCCCCAAAGATATGCCAAACTTAGCTGCTTACTACATGTGATAAATGACTATACACTTGGAGATCAACAAAAGTAGGTCAGGTAATTCTCTCTAAGGGTTATCAGCCATCTAGAGTAATCCGACCATAATCTGTCCCACCCTAAGTAGGGCTCACTTCATTCTGATAAGGATAGTAGGTCATTTCCTTATAGGAGAGCTGAGGAAGGTCAAGTCTGCTCTAGGATGACCAAGGTTAGGCTGCCATCATGAATCTAGGGTCCATTCTTCTTGTCACATGTGTACCCCTCCTCCCTCCTCTTCCTATAGCATGTATACTCCTAGTTCATCCCCTTCCTGTGATGTGTATGTCTATTGTACAACCCCTTCCTGTGACGCAATTAGGAGGCAGCACACTTTCAAAGACATATAAGGCGTGGTTAACAATAAATCGCTCTCACTCTCCTGCTGCTCTCTCTGCCCTATACCACCAAGAGGAGCTGAAGTGAGCCTACTACCATGAAATGTGTCTGGCTTCTTTGACTCTCTCTCTCATCTCTCCATGACTTTATTATAATATCTCTCTATATTTTAACTGTACATTTGTAATTACTGAACCCACGATTCATTGTGGGGGGCTAGCCTTTCCCCCAAACTTCTGAAAAACATACACAATAGATTTTCCATATGACCCAGAAATATGTACTCTAGAGTGATGAACATGCATGCCAATTCAAAAACGTATCCTCAGATCTTCCTAGCAGTGTTATTCACAAAGGCCAAAACATGAAAAACAGACCCAAACAAAATTCCCATTAACTGATGTATGGATAAGTAAAATGTGATATAGCAATATAGTGGAAATTAATTTGATAATAAAAATAAACAAGTGACTGATATACTACAACAGCTTCAAAGAATAAATTCATTCAATCACAAAAATAATACTGTGATGATTTGTGTAATAGTTTGGTAAATCTTGTCAGTGTTATGCAACTATCTTTGATTGTGTTTTCTGATCTAAGGGCAGTTTCCTTGGGAGTAAGGCCACAACAAACAGGCATACATGTTCTGCCAACAATGAGCACTGACTCTCAGTCTTGCATCAAACAGTCAGTACCTGTAGATTTGGGTATGTGCCAGCTTTCACCACACAGCCCCCTTAAATGAAAGTGATATATACAAAGTCAGTCTCAGCACAGAGCCCAACACGCACAAAGTTACAGGAAAAAGTGACCCAAATGTCCCAAATCCTCACTCCTATCACATAACTGTCCCTCTCCTAATCTGTACCTCTGGCTTCTTAGGGAGTTCCGTATGATCAATTGACTTAGAGGACTCATGTCTACTTTACAGAGAGCGCTCTATGGTGCACAAGCACTACTCAAAAGTCCACCCTTCTGAAGGACAGTGGTGAAGGGAAATCTTCCTCAAGAGGAGAACTTCAAGCAGTCACCTGGTGGTTCACTTTGCTTAGAAGGAGACATGGTTACATCTGCATTGTATACTGAATGGCTTGGCTGCATGGTCAGAGACTTAGAAGGAACATGACTGGAAGAGGAGGAATGAGGAAGTAATGTACGGAAAGACCTCTCTGAGTAGTTGTGCATCATGGGAAGGCTTACAAAAGGGTGACCTCAGTTCAGCAGAAGAGTATTTAAACAATCAAGTGGGTAGGAAGACATGTCTGTGGAATACAGTCATTCTAGTCATTCCTCAGTGGGTTTATGAACAAAGTGGGCAACATGACAGGGATGGAAGCTATGACTGGGCTCCTCAATATGTACTTCCACTTACTGACGCTAACTTGGCTATAGCCTCTTCTGTGTGCCCAACCAGCCAACAGATGAGACCAATATTAAGTCCCAGAGATGATACCATTTCTGAGGGTGGTGATTCACCAGCAATAGGGTGGATTAGATCATATTGAGCTGCTTCCATCGTACAACAGTTAGCATTTTATTTTATTGGTATATATTTGTCTTCCCTGTATATAATGTATCTGCCTAAACTATCACTTTGAAAGTTGACAGATTATGTCATTGCCATACTTCCTTATTCTACTTCATGCATTTCCTGTTTTAATTCCTCCTTTCCCAATCATCTGGACTTGGTCCTTGGGTACATGCTGCCCTTTGGGTGTTAAGCAGTTGACTATTCTAACACAAGGGTGAGTTAATTCTGGACCTGAAGGGTGACCAAAGGCCATAGTCTTAGAGGTTCTATTAATCTTTACTCCACCAGGAAGCAGGGTCTCATCTAAGATTTTGAGTTTAGTTCCATTTTTTTCTCCCATTCTATTCAGAAGTTTCTAATGTGATACTTGCAGGAGCAGTTGATAGTAGTACCCAGGTACCATCTATCATATTTTTTGAGCAATAAGATACACTTTTTACCCCCAAAATTGGGGAAAAATAAGGGTGCATCTTCTGGTCTGAAGGTGTGGTACCCCAGAATATTTTAGTGTACTGGTACTATTTGGTTCAGAATGTTTTTTTTCTTGTTTTCCTGCTTTAAAAACTGGGTGTGTCTTATGATCAGGTGCATCTTATGGTCCCAAAAATATGGTTTTTTTTGGTCTCAGATTATGGAATTTATGATTGCAGGGTTCATTAGTCCATTGAATGAATTATTTCCATATGTCTTTAAGTTTTTATCTCTTTTTTTATCTGGACAAAGAGTGACCTAGTTAACAACACTTTGTAGGATTAGGGCAGTGTTTTCCTGGAAGCTGTGTATGCTCTAAAGAGTCCAAGATAGGGTGCTAGCATTTTCTCTCAGTCAGAAATCTTAGGACCAAGACCGAAGAGTGGAAGTGGAAGTATTACCAGTTATTATTTCCCCTGATGACCCACTTGCAAAATTTGTTTCCAAGACTATGACTTTCTGGGAATAACAAGCACTCTCTTTCTCCAGAGGAGCTGCTGGTCATTAGGAAGTGCTAATTTTGATGATCGGAGCCTAGTGTGTAACCACTATATTACCAGGATTCCCTCTTAATACTACTATGCTATATGATTAAGGTCTATAGAAAACAGCAGTCTCTTCTGACATGACTACTAATGACCAAAGTCCTCAGAAATACAAATTTGCATCTCTCCAGCAAGCTAAGAATCATGACTAAAGTATTTGCTGAAAATGAAGGCGATACACAATGGATAGTAGAATGTTAGCTGCAAAGAAGAGTTACAATCACATGAATTATAATTGTCATGCATATTTATTTCTTCTTTTTGTATATGTGTGTGTAAGATTCAAACGAATTGTGAAGAAAATTCCATTATCTTTTAATTTCATCTTACACAGACTTTCTAATGTCCTTTCACACACACAGATGCACGTATGCACACATGCATATGTGTATCTATGTGCAAAAAACAGATATTATGAGAAAACAATGCATGGACTTTAGCTATTTTACACAAAAAATTCAACTTGTTATATGTCTGAACAGAATCTAGTTTGAGGCATCATGAGGACAAGATATCAGAAAAGCAACATGAATTCTGTTAACACTGAAGCAAGAGTAAACTTCAAATGTGTAGTGGATAATCTGTATATCTTTCCTTTCTCCCCTGTGAACCAAGTCCACGAGTGTCATTGGCCAAATTCAACCCATCCCTATTGCTGCAGTTCTCCTACTTCTACTCAAAGATAACTCCTCTCTGGGACTGAATGTTAAAGAAAGCCTGTGGCAAGCTGAAGTGCTTGTTAGGTGACCACCAGATCTACTCTATTCTACACTTCCATTTTTGAGGGAAAAGTTAATCTTGCCCATGTCCTAATTGAAGAGAACCAACAATTAACAATAGAAACAATAGCCAGTGCCACAGCATCTCAATTGTCTCAACTCACACAATTCTGATGAAAATTTAGCAAACTTTCTACTTGGCAGGTACCCAAACTGTTGAACCAGATCATCTACAGACTAGAGCAGAGTTTTCACTTGAAATTTGAAACAAGAGGAACCAAGATCTTGAAACATTTCTTGTAAGACTCATGACAGGAGATGAAGTATGGCTTTTCCAGTATTACCCTGATACAAAAAGCACAATCAAAGCAGTGACTACCACAAGGAAACAGGGAAGACGAGAGCGGGTTGACTGGTCTGAAGTTCATGACCTAGCATGAGAGGGCTAGGCGTGTTGAGAATTTGTGATGGGACCATGGTCTAAAGGGAAGGCAACCAGTGGATACCCTGGTGAGGCTAAGTAAGACAGCCCACATTGAGTTGACCAGAACCCGACGAGAGGAAGAGAAGCAATTTGAGTCTGTGAGCTGGTGCATATCGCTGTTTACTTTATGGATGGCTGTTCTGATTTGACTTTGCTAATGGACACACACTTTATGAGTTTCCAACTGGAATGAAGACTCTTCACAATGAAAGATATGATCGTGGCTGAGCCCCGGTGGCCGTAGTGGTTGTGTGTGGGCCTGCAGCCCACTGGGATGGAGTTTCGATTCCAGCTCCACGGAGCAAAAGCTGGGCCTCCTACTCCCACCACCTGAGAGCAGTGATGGCCCCCCCAAAAAAAAACAAACAAACAAACAAACAAAAAAACAAAAAAACAAAAGATATGATCGTTTCTTTAGAGCAAAGTGGGCAATATAGAAATTAGATACTCAGAATGGGGGAATAAAGGCACAAGGTGATTGGCTTACAAGCTCTCATAGGTGGGGGGATATATATTCATAGGATTATAGGATCAAGGTATAGGTATTTTGAAACTGCAATTGTGAGGCACAGGATATCTTTTGTTTTGTTCACTTATAGAATATTTTTAAATAATGGTGACATGTCAAATTATATGTATGTTAGTTTCATCCTGTTAGGTGTAGATATGATTTTATTGTTTATTTGAAAGTTACATATGGTTACAGAATTATGTGAAAGTGTGAAATTAACAAGGGTGGTCTGTGACGGTCATGTGCTTACATTAATTTCATGATTGAGATGTAGGGGTGGAGTCTAGCCTGTTAATCTGGAGATAACCATTGAGTAGCCAATGAGGCCTCTATGTGGGCATGGCTTTCTCCTAAGACTTCTGGTAAATCTCGAGATATTTCCCTCATGGAGATGAGAAGCTATCTCCCCATTTGTTGGGAGTTAGTCTTAGAGACAACGAACTATGGACAAGATAAGATGGCAGCATCTGAGAAGCTGGATGAGCCGGAGGAGAAGCCACACAACCTTACCCTGATGGAACCAGACTTCTGAAGTTGGAGAAACCACGTGGAGCCCTGCCAGCACTGAGTTGCTTCTACCACCACTGGATGCTGTTGATGGACCCTGAGCCCTGGAAGCGAGGAGCCCTGGAGAGACCCCTGTTGGCACCGGGACTCTGCACCCACTGGCCTGTGACTGTGTGAGTCAGAAGAAGATTTTATAGACTGATTTTGGGCATATGGGTTAGTATTGGACTTATGACTTTGAGCTGGACGGGCTTGGATGCTTTCTCAATGTTCCATTCCTTTTGTATATAAACCTTACGCTTATATCCATATGCGTGTCTATGAGTTTGTTTCTCTAGTCTACCCAGACTAACACAAAGCACATGACCGCCACATAACTCCTGGAACTTCGTGAAACATTTCCTTAAGATGAATGTGCGTGCATTTGTGTAACTAAACCTGAAGCCAAAATCACTCTCGGTGACCCAATCAGACAAGGTAGAACTACCTTTGTGGGTTTCCGAGACAGTAACTCTTTATGACAGGAGAAAGGCTCCTCATTCTTTGGAGCGCAGCTGGTCATTTTGAACTGCTGACCTAGTAGTTAGTCGCCCTGCTTGTAACCACAATGCCACCAGGGCTCCTGTGTCAGTCCGGGTAGACTAGAGGAACAAATTCAAGGACACGCATATGGATATAAGGAATGGGTTTATATTCAAGAGGAACAGGACATTGAGAAAACATCCCAGTCCAGTCCAGCTCAAAGTCACAGGCCAGTGGGTGCAGAGGCCCAGCACGAACAGGGGTCTTCCCACGTCTCCTCACTTTCAGGGCTCAGGGTCCATCAACAGCATCCCGTGGTGGCAGAAGCAATTCATTGCTGGCAGAGGCCTCCATGTGGCTGCCCCAGCCTCAGAGGTCTGGCTCCATCAGGGTAAAGCCGTGTGGTTTCTCCACCAGCTACTCCAGCCTCTCACATGCTGCCATTCTGTATTGTCTGTGATTAATCATCTCTGAAACTAACTCCCAACAACTGGGGGAGATAGCTTCTCATCTTCACGAGGGAGATATCGTGAGATTTCCCAGGAGTCTCAGGTGAAAGTCATGCCCAGATAGAGGCCTCATTGGCTACTCAATGGCTATCTCCAGATTAACAGGCCAGACTCCACCCCTACATTTCAATCATAAAAGTAACATAAGCACATAACTGCCACAGCTCCATATATCTGTTTCATTTGTTTTGTCCCACTAAGAACCTCAGCCTAAACTAAATACATATTTATGATTTTACTTATATGAACCATCAAAAGACCAGTATTTAGAGACTGCAAAGAGATTGGTTGTTGGATGAAAATTATAATAGGGAGTGAGTTTAAGTTGGCATGAAATTTTTCTTTTTATGATGATAGAGATATTCTCCAATTAGATTGTGGTAATGTTTCTACTACCTTGTAAATATACCAAAATTTACTGATAAACTTAAAATTGGTAAATTTGGCTATATGTAAATTACATATCAATAAAGCTGTTTTTTTTTAAGTTTGTAGTTTCTAAACTATATGGTTCACTTCACTTCAATTGGGATGGCTGTTTGGGATCATCAAGGAGGAAAGCTACATTCACTGACATTTTTTTAGACTGTTTTATAAATGTAACAAGTCATTTCCTAAATCAAAGTGATACGACTGCTTAAATCTTATAAAATATCCATCCTATAGTTTTAGATTTTAATTATACAGTATTGGGCATAATTACATGGCTCAAATGCTTTGTGATTTAGAAAGGAATGGTAAAGTAAATCATATACACAAAACTGGATGTCACAAAGCTTTACCACCTGCTACAACATTTTATTTAAAGCTTCTAGAAGATTCTAAATAGAACAGTTAAATATATCCACAAGATAAAAAGGAAAAGCAAATAGACACTTCATGATTAAAGGTCTTGAAATATATATAACAGACAAATACATAAATCACTCAACAGTCAGGGGCCTCAATTCAAAGACATTTCATACTATATATTTTACATTAAACAGTGTTACTTTGTATATACAGATGACTGCTCAAAGGAAAACTACAAACCTTTGTATAGCTTCATTCAAGTGGGTATTAATACTCAAATCTCATTGTAGAAAATAATAAATTAAAACAAGCCATACTCTATAAAAGTAGCTAGTTTTAAAAGTTGCTTTTGCTGTAGAAGAATGGGAGAAAAAAATTTTTGAAAATTTGGACCAGGTCAAGCCAGGCAGCCCTCCAACCTCCTCTCCAGCCTCTCAGGAAGACGGATGACATGCTGGACTGCAAAGCTCCTGCAAGGAGCTTTCTTTCTGGGCAGGGTCCACGCAGCCCCTTCCTCAGCCTGTCAAGACCAGAGCTGGACTGTGTATTCTCTTCCCCCATATTCCAAAAAGCTGGTCTGTGAAGGACTCAGACTCTGCAGTTGTAGCATCAAGCCTCCCTTCTTCTTAGCAAAACACCATCAGCTTTCTTCACCTCATTTACATATTTCCATGACCCAAATCCTACAAATATCCCACTGCCCCACCAACGAGCATGGTTTCCATAACCTGCACTTGCTAGGTTGCTGAACCCGTCCAGAAGCTCAAAATGCTTCCATCCCTTTCTCTGCCCTCCCTTCCCTCCCTAAACTTCTTTCCCCTTATTAAAGCTATCCTTTACTTAATGTCTTTGTCTGAAACTGTCTCTGTCTTGCAATGGCCTCTTAGTCTTTCAAAAAGTTTTTTTCTCAGTCTTCTGAAAAATATTCTTTAGAATTGGGCCATTTTTCCACATTGAAGTGTTCGACTCTGGTATTAAAAGAACCCATTACAATCATCTAGTACAATTCTCTCATCTCTCGAAACTAAGGCATTAATGACACCTATGGGTTGGTATTTTGTTTTTTGTGGGGTTTTTTGTGGGGGCTGTTGTTTATTTAATTCAAGATCAGAAATGCTCAGGATAAAATTCTTGCTTAGGTTAACATCTACCTAGCCATGACCACAGCCAGATTTTTCTCTGGTCCTTGACCTCTGAGCCTAAAAGAACTGTCGGGCCTCTGCCCTGTACTGACAATGGTACAAAGCACTTTTGGTACTGTTGGTAAGTGCCTAAAGGAGATGCCATACCGTCATCAGGTTTTGCTGTAAGGCATTCAGAAAATCTAGTTTACTAGTGAAGGTTCTGGAGGCATTCCACTCTACAAGTAGCCTCTTTTCTGAGGCACTCAGCTTTACTTCCTCTGGGAAACCCACTGCTCAGGTCTCCTGTTCTGTCTATTGGTTTTGCTGCTGCTGCTGCTGCTTCTCTGCCACTTCTCTCTTTCCCCAGATTTCTGTCCCGAGATCAAAAGGTTCAATTTACAAGATCTTATGGTCCAAAGGACAGACTCCACTCTTGGCTCCTCTTTCTTGATAGTAGTGATCGTACCTCCTGTTTTTGAGGTGGCTCATTTAGACCTTGTAGGATGGCAAAAGTGTACGAGTCTCCACATTAGAGTTCGAAGTTTTTGCAATAACAGTAACCTCTTTTAAGAATCACACACAACTAAATCATACAATTCTATCAGTATCTTCCCGTACATTCTCTTACCCAGACTCACCAAGGAAGAAATATACTCAATCTGCATGTTTGGTGAGAGTCTCAAAGATTCTGATTAAAAGACCCATATAGAGTAATTTATTGCACCACATATGGGTTTAGAAAAATCTACAAATCTGGTCTTCCCAACTACCAGTTGATTTTCTATCTGATTATATTTTAATGAACCAAAACTTGGTCACCCTTCCTCTTTGGCTTCTTATGAACGATAGGCCAGGATGATTACATAGTTTAAAATAAAAAAAACCCATATATATACAAAACCATTTTAATTCTTCTAGAATCCAAATTTCTCTCCCTGAGAAGTTAGAGTGACTTATTCAGTCCATTTTATCTTAGTTGTCTTTATTAACCATAAGCCTGAAACACTAAAAGTTGGTGTTTTTTTTCACAAACTACATTATTTAGAAGAAAATAAATGAGAAATAAAATTTCAGTCAACGAATTATAATTCAAGTTGAGATATTTGAGCAAATCTCAATTATTATTCTGAGTCAGACTAGCAAAAGAAACTCCACTTTTGTAAGCTGCTAAGTCATTTGCCTGTTCCTCCCTCCTATCTCCCTCAAAAGTTGACTGCTAACTGAAATGTCCATTACCTCTCCAACACAGCCCCCCCACACACACACACACACTGTGATGGGAACGTCTCTGCTGGTGCTGAATATTAGAATGTCCTCCAATGTTCTCAGGTGGACATTATTAATGTCACTGCAAAGATAAACCGGGGCTAGTTCAGAGAGAAAGAAAAGGGGAAGTGTATTCTGCACTTCCTGGGAGGGATTCATGGATTCCAGCAAGCAGTCAGTTGAAGTGGCGCTGCCCGGGAGGGAGTGGGGAGGACAAAGGGTGAGACTGAAGTGCTGAACTACTGTGCGATTCCCTCCCTACCCACCACAGAAACAAATCCACCAAAACTCATAGGTATAAGAGAGTTTTATATATAGGACAAGTGTACATTCAGAAAGCATCTAAACCCAGTCCAATCCAAGCCCATAAATCTGAATTAGCCCATATGTCCAACACGGATCTAAAAAAAAATTCTTCCCAAATCACAAAACATACACAATGATGTGGTTTGCAGGAGGATCACAGGCCAGTGGGTAGAAAGTCTCTGAATCCAGTGGCGGTGTGAGCCTACCAGGTCTTCTTGTGGCTTCTCCAGCACCCAGGGCTGCATCAGGTTAAGTCCATGTAATTTCTTCTCAGGGATGTCTTGCAGAAAGTGAGCTTTTCCAGCTGAATCTGGGAGCTGGTTAAGGGAACTGCACCCTGGCCCCATGATCAGAGAGCAAGAGACGGGAGAACGAGAAAGGCAAAGCTCACAGAACCACGTATTTTTCCTCCCTTCAATCAATCAGCCAGGTTGCCACAATAAACCTTAACTATACCAGAGGGTAAAACAATAAAGGGAGTGGTTAGAAACCTCAGGTGGACAAAAAAGGTGGAAGGGGAAAGCAGTTGCAGCTGCAGGGCTCTAAGCCGCCCCCATCCATAAAAGTGTCCAGGTAGGGTGGTTCCTTGATGGGTCTGCCAGGTGCTGAGGCAGAGAGCTCATTGATCTGGGGCCCTTTGAAGTTAGTCATCTTGGCCCAATAGGGGCAATAAGGTCTAATGTCCTGTAACTGGTACCTGACCCAACAGACACTACAATTACTTTTGACTATTCTTCATATATCATTTGTTCTGATTTAATATTGTTCCTTTTAATGTTGTTGTAATCTGAATGGTGTAGTTAATCTTGTCATGATAACCAGGATGATGCAATATAATTTTGTTATGGTAACCAGGATGTAAAAGTCAATTTTGATAGTTTCTTTAAGAAGTATACCTTGCTTACTCTTCTTGAAGTTATAATTAATCCATTAATTGTGCATTCTGCTTCTGTTCATTCTTGCTTGAACCCTAGACAGGTGATAAATGAGTTTTGGGGCCTTTTTTCTCCCCCTTTTTTGGCACCTGATGGGAGTAGGAACCCAGCCTTGCTCCTGGAAAGCTGCTGCTGGATTTGAACTGCCAACCCTGTGGGCTGCAGTCCTGCACACAATCACTGCACCACCGGGGTTCAGCTGAGTTTTGGGGCCTTAAAGAGGGACTGAAATGTGAACTTGGGACTGCAATCAAAAAATTGCTTTTTGATTCTAGCTGTCCGATTAAAACCGAATAAAGACTTTTCTGAATTATCAAGATATTATAGTGGCTGTCATTTATTCAAATCTGCAACAATGCTTCATTTTGAGAAATGGTTTTAATTCCTTTGGAATTTAGACTTCTGGGCTCTGTGAGGAGCTATTTCCCTCAGATCCTCTTTTGAACTTTGAACGTTGAGCAAATTGGTTTGTAAAAGTCATCTTTAAGTCAACTAGTTGTCTATAAATTAATGAACACTGTTTCACCTTAGACATGTATGGAATTTTAAAATCAGAGGCACTTGCTTATTTACACACAGTATTCTGAAAGCAGACTCTTGAACCGTTTTGATACAAGTCTAGAATCCATGTTGAATTTGGAAGCTACCTTGTCTAAAGAAGCTCCTTTAACATTTTCTCTGAGGTCTGTCTAGTAGGTAGGCAAAGGATAGAACAATCTACTGGCAGGGAGTTTTTTTTACAACGGTGAAATAGACTCAAGATGTGATAGCTTATATGTGAAAGGCCATGATGCACAACATTATGGGAAAACATTTACAATGGACCCCGCAAAGCAGATGTGATTAAAAAAGTAATTTTAATAGCAGGTAACCAAAAGAAGAGAAAAAGCTGCCCTGTCATTGTCCTGTGACCATCGTGCAACAAATTGCTGAGCAGCAATAAATGGTAGGAGCCAACGTGGTGAAGTGGTTACACATTGATCGCTAGCCACCATTGGAAACCACCAGCCACTCTACTGGAGAAAGACGATGCTTTCAACGCCAATGCTACACTCTCCGAAATGAACAGGGCAGTTCTGCCTTGTCCTATAGAGTCACTAAAAGTGAGAATCCATTGGAAGGCAGTGAATTATTTTAGTTTATCATGTTATCCTATTTTCCTGTTATCCACCTATTTCTGCTAAATCTCAGATATTTCACCTTTGATTTTCTTGCTCATCTTTCAATCAATTATGACATTGTCACTTTAAGTTCCTGCTCCAAATGCAGTACAAAAAATGCTTTCTCCCCCAATGGCCCGTTTTGCTCTGAAATTAGATATCTTCTCTGGCTCATCTCTGTCAATAAAGATTCTTTTTCATTTAATTTAAACGGACTCCATGCATTATCCTACCACAGTCATTATGCTGTTTAGGTATCATCTATTTATCTGCAGTCAGTTCTGAGAAGAAGTGATATCAAAGGTCAAGCTAAAGCTATGTTTTAGGGTAAGTCACTAATGATTTTACTGGTTCTTCAAGAAATGCTATATGAAATCTTTCCTGACCACAAATTGTTTTATCAGCTTTGATATGGCCCTTTCCCCAAAGCATTGTTGATCAGATATGGTATAAAATATTTGAAATTTCTCTCATTTGTGAAACAAATTTGATTCTGTCATTGAAATGTTTTTGTGGTGAAGTGAAATCTCATCATATGGCTCTTCTTACTCAAACGGACTGTCATTAAGTTGATTTTAACTCATGGCAATCCTATAATTCCCACAAAAAGATTGAGAACTTTGTAAATAAGGTATGTGAAACAGTAATCAAGGGAATTGATTAGTTTATATAAGAAAGCTATCTCAAAAGAAGGAACAGAGAGCATTTTCCGGACCATTAAGATAGAGTTACCAGTTGATCACGTTCATGATTTCTGCTTAAAATGGTGGAGACTAAATCAGACCGCAACAGAATAAAGGAACCACACCAAGAACAGAGGCTGACAAGGAGACCATGATGTAGTGGAGGAGCAGTGCAGAGCCCCATGGTTCTCTACCTTCCTAATTCTGTGACCCTTTAATACAGTTCCTCATGTGTGCTGACCCCACAACCATAAAACTATTTTCATTGCTACTTCATACCTAATTATTCCTGCTCAGGGAAGGGCCGTCTTGCCCTCTGGGAACTTGCCTAGATACGTCCCTAATGATTCACAGATTTGCATCACCTGGAAGTTGGGATGCCAACATCTGAAAGTCAAGTGAGACTCTTGCCATCAAGTAGCCAAGTGGCTGAAGAGATCCAGAAATAATGCGTATCCCAATCATGGTCCTCCTCTAACTTCTATAGTCCTGTCTCCTCAAGGAATTGATCTGCCACCAGTCATGGCTATGTGCTTTCCTCTGTTTCCTGTGGTACATAATTAATTAGCTGCATGGCCATGAATTTGTGGAGCACCATGCTGTTGTCTCTGTGGAAGTTATATTTTATATCCACTTGCACTTGTGTCGAGATGGAGTCTAACATGCCAATTCAGGTTACCACTTAATGGTGCCTCTGGGAACTTTGGCCTTTTCTTGAGACACTGGAGTCTCCTCCTGTTTCTTTGCCTACCTGCTTGCTGGGTGGCCCCATGTGGGCTGCCCTCCCATGAGAACTGTCAGCGTCCTGCCGTATTTCCACTGATTTTGGATCCTTGAGTGGAACTGCAGACCTGTGATCCTCCTGCAGTTGGCTTCACCTTTATGCCTCAATGGCCTGCAGCTACAAGGTTCTGAAGCGAGCTCCAGCTCTTATCTCACCCACGGACTTAAATTAGCTTGTGCCAGGAAACCTTCTTGACAAGTTTACTTTTTTATTTTTTTGCATTTATCAATTTAAATTTTTTTTCATTATTTTATTGGGGGCTCTTACAGTTCTTATAACATCCCACATATCATTTGTATCAAGCATATTTATACACATGTTGCCATCTTCATTTCCAAATATTTTCTACTTGAGCCCTTGATATCATTCCCTCCCTTTCTTTTTTATAAATCATTTTATTGGGGGCTTATACAACTCCCATCATGATCAGTACATACATCAATTGTATGCAGACCACGTTTGCATATTTGTTGCCATCCTCCCTCTTGAAACATCCTCCTTCCACTTAGGGCTACAGTACCAGCTCCCCATATTTCTCCTCCTTCCTCACTCCCACTCCCCCACAAACCCTTAATAATTTACAAATTATTACTTTTTCATATCCTACAATGTCCAATGTGTCCCTTCACTCACTTCCTTGTTGTCCGTACCCCAGAGAGGAGGTTATACTTCCTGATATATAGTTCTTTTTTAAACATCTGAGTGTCACTGATTTTTCTCTAAATAATCCACCCTAATACACTTTCCATCAAGATTTGTCTTTGTCCTCTCTAAGGCTTCATAGAAAGTCCATACAAACATTTTAAAATTTGGGCTCATTAGCCCCCAAGACAGAACTGAAATTTATGATGGTCCACAGGGCCTGCAGACTACCATTTTTTGACTGTTGTTCTTTTTCAGTCAGGTAAAAATTATGAAAGTTTCTAAAGGCAAAGTAGCAGGCAATGAACAAGGGCCCAGCCCTTCTCAGGAAACACTGGAAAGAATACTGGAAGGTCATTTAAAGTTTCTAGGATGACGGTGTTTTGCTTTGTTTTAAATTTCATTCGTCCTTCCTGCTTGTATCCAAATAGGAATAATAAAAACTGACCCATTCTTCCAAATTGCCTGTGTACAACTATTTTCATCTTGGAGGGATAATATGTGCAACACACTTATTACTGCTTATGATAATGATTTTGTACTTTCATCATCTTGATTTTTTTTTTTACAGAGGGTAAATTCACTTTCTAAAACTAGGCAGTAAGCATCCTCTAAACCACTATTTGCAAATAATGATCAAACTAATTTATTTCCTAAAACAGTACACCAAAATATTATCTCATCCTTGATCCCTGAATTCCTTTGCTCACACATTTAACAAGTCTTCACAAAAACACTTATAAAAATGAATGTTTACTAGAAACTCCCCTAATCCGCAAATATTCATAAGAATGTTTCAAGGTGTAGTAGATTTCACAACCCTCTTTTTGCTTCTATAGAGTAGCATTCTACTCCTTTAAGTAGACTGTAAGCTACTAGTATGGTAACTTTGATAAGTGCCTTGTGTTTAATGGAACAGAAATGCAAGGTTAATAACAAGTATTTATTCATGGTTTTAAAACACCTTTATAGAGGCAGTTCACATCCCATTTGAAGTATACAATTCAGGGTACCTCCATGAGGCTCTATTCAGTATAGCTCACAGGTGAGCCTGTGTGCCATCTCCAATGAGCTGTTTATCTCTTTAGCGCCTCCAAATGAGGTCATTGAGCTGCAGCCTGATTGACAGGCTAAACACCACCCCTTCACTCTTCTCTCAAATTGACACCAGGTAACATACCTACACAAACAGCTATTGATAATTACACTGAAGATGAATGCACCTGGCAAGAGAGAGCAAAATGAATAAGACAGCAAGACCCACTAAAATAATGACTACAAAAGGCCCAGGGGTAAAGAGAATGAAATCCGAACGACTGAAAAGATAGACTAATTATGGCAATTTAAAAACAAAACAAAAATCTAAAATAACAACAAGAGTGGCAATAGTAACTTCTGATTAAATGGACTTCAAGGCAAAATCAGCATGAGGCAGGAAAAGACATTATGTGTTTAAATGAACACCTGAAAAAGAAGATGTAGCCTATTAAAGAGCACCCAATAAGAGTCAAAATATGAAAATCAAACTCGAAAACAATTGAAGAGACAACCCCCCCCCAATAATAAGAGCTTTTCATACACCATTTTTGATGAAGGACAGAATGGAAACAGACACAGAAGAACAACATAATCAGTCAATTTGACCCAATGGACATATACAGAACACTTTACCCAAGAACAGCACGAAATAATCATTTTCTAGTCTATATGGAACATTCTCTAGAATAGGTCATATGCTAGATCATAATGTAAGACTTAATAAATGAAAAAAGATGGAAATATTTACAAAGCATCTTCTCAAATCACACTACTATAAAATTAGAAATTGAGGAGCTTATGCCAATGACTCAAGTAGAAAATGTTTAGGAAGTGATGGCAACAAATGTATACATGTGTTTGACACAATGGATGTCTGTATGGATAGTGATTAAGAGTTGTATGAGCCCGCAATAAAATGATTTTTTTGTGTGTGGCATCACTGCCCTGGAATAAAATTATTTTTAAAAGAAAAAAAATACTGAATATCCCATACATCTATAGTAAATGAAATATATGTGTGTGGGTGTGTGAGAGTGTGTATATATATATATATATATATATATATATATATATAGAGAGAGAGAGAGAGAGAGAGAGAGAGAGAACCTGTGACATGAGGGTTGATTCTTTCATTTCATTGTCAGGGATTCACCTCTGTTCTGGAATTCCCATTCTTCTCAAGGCAATCCATAATTTGTTAGGATCTGTACTGTTGGATGCCTTTGCATAGTAAATGAAACACAAGTCAACAACAACAAAATTAGAAATCAACAATAGGAAGATGAAGTAGTAAAGTAAATATCAAACAAATAAAATAAGCAAATGAAAATGGAATAAAACCCTGTTTTCTATTCCTGCAAAGCATTAGTCTCTGAAACGCACGAGCAGTTCGGTCTTGTTTTATAGTGTTGCTATCAGTAGCACTGAGTAGATGGCGGTGAATTTTGTGGGGGCGGGGGCTGGGGAATGGGTTAAACATATTACTGACTAATAGTTGAAAACAGAATGACAAACGAATAAAAATCATCACCTACCCCATTATTTCCAACAATTAGAAAAAGAGCAGCAATGTTACAGTCACCATGAGGAAAAAAATTAGAGCAGAAATAAAGGAAAACAAAAACAAGAATCAAAATTAAAGTTGGTTGTTTGAAAAGTTTATTAAAGTATACAGAAACACTGAAAAAATTAACAAGACACTGGAAATTTAAAAAGAAAAAATGCAAATAGCACGGCAGAGGAATTCGATGGGTGAGGACACACACACAAAAACAATTAAATAAAAGAATAACACAGTATGAAAAAGAACTGTATTTTGACAAATTTAAGAACCTTGAGAAATGGACAAATTTCTAAAAACATATTGTCTACATAAACAAAAAGGGCTAAGTGGAAAACAATTGTAACAGTCCCATAATAAAAAGGAAATTTATCAAGCTGCTTAATCCTGGCACAAATGGTTATCTGGTGAATTCTAACAAACATCGAGAAAAGAGTCGACACAATTTTTATTCAAACCATTGTATAGTATGCAAAATGATGGCATACTATGAGATTCACTTTATGAAATGAGCATAACTCTGATATCAAAACCCAACAAAGATATTTTTTACAAGAATAATTATAGAGCACCATCTTTTTGAGCAGAGATATAAAACTCCTAATCCAAATTCTAGCCAACTGAATCCATCAACACCTTCAAAAAGCAACACTTCATGACCAAATGAGGTTCTGTGCAGGTATGAACAACCCAGCGCATTAACAAAGGGAGAGGAAAGGCAAAGAACCACAAGATCATATTGAGAGAGAAAAGGTATGTGATAAAAATCCAACACACATTCTTGGTAAAAACATTCAGCACATGGAACAGAAGGGAAATTCCTCATCAGAATTATTGGCCCATATATAAAATCAATGGCCAACAGTAGTTTCAATGAAGAGTAACTAAAACTACACAGAGGGGATAAAGGAAAGGATATTGCGTTAGTTTGGGTAAACTAGGAAAGTAAACCCACAGAAACTCACATGTATAAGAGAGAGCTTGTTTTATAAAGGGTAAGTGTGCATTAAGAAAGCATTCAACCCGGTTCTGTCCATGCTCATAAGTTCAACATTAACCCATAAGTCCTACACTGATCTTCAAAGTCTTCCTCCATCTCACAAAACACAGGCAATGATGCCGAGGCAGGAGGAAGCCCAATTAGTGAGCATGTAAACATCTCAGAGATGACAGAGGTCTCCCAACAGTTGCTGCAGCACCCGGGGCTGCATCAAGTAGGTCCATGTGACTTCTCAGGGATGTCTTGCAGGAAGAGAGCCTTACCTGCTGAAGCAGGGAACTGGCTAAGGTAGCTGCACCCTGGTTTGACCATCAGAAAGCAAGAGATCTGAGAACTAGAAAGGAAGGGCTCACAGAGCCATTTATCTCTCCGCCTTTCAATTAATTTCACATATGTTTATTGGCCAGGTTAGCACACTAAATCTTAACTATCTCAGATACCTCTGTCACTGGTCCTATTCATTATGGTACTGGAAGTCATAGCCAGAGCTGTAAGGCAAGAAAAGGACATTTAAAGGCATACAAATCAGCAAAGATGTAAACCTATCTCTGTTTGCAGATATGTTCAAATACATCAGCAATCCCAACTACTCAGGATGGACTAATATAAAGATTCAGCAAAGTGGAAAGGATATAAAATCAGTATTTAAAAATTAGTTGGATTTCTTTTCTTTTTTGGGGGGGGCATCACTGCCCTCTGGTGGTCGTGGGAGCTACTCAGCCTTGCTCCTGGAGAGAGCTGCTGCTGGATTTGAACCGCCAAATCAATGGGTTGCAGTCCTGCACTCAACCACTACACCACCGGGGCTCAGCCCTATTTGGGCTTCTTTACATTAACAAAGCGAAACTCTGAGAAGGAAATCGGGAAAATAATGTCATTTTTAGTAGCCATCCAAAAGAAGAAATACTTAGTAATAAATATAACCAGTGAATCAAAAGATTCTTCCAGAGAAAACTACAAAGTAGAAGTGTTAGAACCCAAAAGAAAAAATCATACACCAAAATCACAGCCACAGACTTAATTCCAACTCATAGAAACCTTAGAGGACAAGATGGAATTATCCTTATGGATAACTGTCCTTAGATAATTCTTTATGGTAGCGATCTCCCTCAGAGCGACAGATGGTTTCAAACTACTGACCTTACAGCTCCAATATATAACCAGGGCTCTTCAGAAACCAAAGGGACTACTATGCTTCCCCGAAAATAAGACCTACCCACAAAATAAGCTCTACCTGGTAGGATTCCTAAGCATTTGTGCACTATAAGTCCTGCCCGGAAAAGAAGACCTAGTGATGGGCATGACTATGCAGTGTATCAGCACAACCCATGTATTTCATCCTAGAGTGGTGGTGAAGATGGGCATCCCTTCTCATCTGCCCCATCGTGTCCTTTCTGCAGACTCTTGATATTGCAATAAACACGCCATTCAAAGGCCATTTGTGCATGGAAATGAATGACGGCATTAAAAATAGAATGACAAGAAATCAGCATGGAAACTGTGAGGCTTAGTCTGCAAGAGGTCGTGATTGGGTGAAGAGTTCTTGGGATAAAATCACTGAGAGTGTTGTTACCAGTGCACTCTGAGCAGGTTACGGGGATAAGAGCTACTCATTTAATGAGAACTCTATTGCTCAACATGAGAGATTGGGATCAATGGTTATAAAGGAAATAGAGTTGCAAGAAATTCGGGATGGACTTCAGGTTTTGGAGAGTTATGATGAGGTTCCAGAAGAAGATGACTTAACTATATTTGAATAAATGTAGATTGTTGTACCTCACTTAAAAAAAATAATATATCCCTTGAAAATAACCCTGAGGGTGTCTTCTTGAGAAAAAAAATCAATGTAAGACCCCATCTTTTTTCCAGGGAAGCAGATCAGTGGTTCTCAATCAACCTTCTACTACCAGAGACCTTTTAATACAGTTCCTATGTTGTGGGGACCCTCCAGCTATAACATTATTTTCGCTGCTACTTCATAACTGTAGTTTTGCTATTGGAAAGAATCAGGTGACCTCTGTGAAAGGGTTGTTTGACTCCCAAAGGGGTCACAATCCACAGGTAGAGAACAGCTGGCTTATATAAAATGAAGAATCTACATGCTCAGGGATAGAATGATTTAAAATTATGAAAATGTCCATACTATGCAATGTGTTCTATAAATAAAATGAAATCTTAGTCAAGATTCTACAACATTCTTCTTTAAAGAGACGGAAAAGGCCAATCCCCAATTTTACATGGAAAAGAAAGAGACCCCAGTCAAAACACTACTAAAGAAGAACTACCAAGAAAGAAGTCTCACACTTCCTGACCTCAAACTTACTATACAGTCAGCGTAGTAAAAGCAGCCTGTTACTGGTGCAACAATGGACATGTGGACCCATGGAAAGCTGATCTTTAAAAAAGTGCTAAAACTAGTTAAATGGGAAAGAGAGTCTAACAAATCTTAGGGACACATCTTCAGTTAAGAATCAGAAGGAAGTCAATGAAGGCTTAATCTATGACAGGACTTTGCAAATGAATTTTAGGCTGTCACAGTCATCCATAGTCTTTTGAGGGAGTGGTGAAACAATACTAAGACTGAGGTAAAAAATAACTTCTGCAGGTAGGTAATACAGTAAATAACATTACCACTACAGCCAAGGACTTCAAGACTGAGAGAAATTCAAAAGTTCTATAATCTGAAATTAAAAGGAAGCAGAAAAAGACGAATTAGATAGTTTAGAAATATTTTTATTCAAAAGACTTTGTCATGACAAGCAAAGCTACTATACTGAATGAACAAAAATATTCGGAAACTGTTGATCAAATAATGACCTAATATCAAATATATTTTAAAACACCTATAACTTAATAATAAAGACAACATACTCAGGTGCACCAAATCTTGAAAGCAATGTAACCACATGGAGCAACTCATGAAAGAGTGGCCTACAGGGCCGGCCCCAACCAGAGTCAAACTGAACCCCTGCCTAGAAGTACACGCTACAGAGAACAACACTAAACGTGCATGTCAGGGAAAGGGGCCAGCATGCCACACCCACACTGAAGCAAACAAGAAGGAAAAAGAGAGATGAGAGTCTAGATCTCATATCAGCATACCAAGCCCCAAGGACAACATCCCTGCATGGAGGCGCTAAGGCACAGAGAGGACTATAGGGCCACAACAGCTTGAGACATGATGTCCTCTAATTGGAGCATACCTCGATAGAGGACAATACTGGGGACACATGGCAGATGAGCAATAGGAGAAAAGCAAACCCCAAAGTCCCTGCAAAGTCCCCAAAATAAACTTCAGGCTAGTAGGGAGAGTTCCAAGTATTCCCCAAGCACCAGTGGGGAGATATTCATAAAGGTCAGCGAACAGACATGGATTTATGTACACTCTTTGGGTTTTTTCCCCTACTTATTTTACTATTATTGTTTATTTTTCTCTTTTTATTCAATCTTTTTTTCCCCTTCATTTTGTGTTCATTACTGTTGGTTTTGTCTACCTATATAAGATAGACATGGGAAGCAAGTGCAGGAGAAAGCAACAGGACTGGTCTAAAGGGACTTGGAAGGAGAAAGAGACAAGGGAAGGGAGTGGTGAGCAAACAATGCCACACACAGGGGAACACCTAGGGAATTAAAATCAACAATAAGGAGGAGGTAGAAATCCTGGGGGTGTTGGAGCAACAGCTGAGCAGAATTACTAAGAGCCAGAAGAAGGGTGAGTGTGATGGTGGATAGGAGGAAGGTAAAAGGAAACAGGAAAGATCTAGGGAGCAAAGCTATGGATAGATATATAAACATAGGTATGTACATATGTAAATATATTAATTCATAAAAATAGAGGTATTCAGACCGGTAGAGTTGTGGCTCTCCGCCCCGAACAGGGAAGCAGAGGAGACCCACTAACTACCAAGGAGCCCACCTACTGTGCGTTACCCCTGGGGTAGAGGGGCCCTCTGCAGTAAGTGGACGTAAATGCAATGTGCTAACAAGCCTTGAAAACATGCAGACTGAGAAGGTTTGCTTTCTATTTCTTTCTATTT
>PVJH01025624.1:0-19289 GCA_004026705.1 Nesogale talazaci
CAGAAGACTTCTTCCGCCACTTCAAATCATGGAGTCTGGAAAGGAAGGCAAAGATATTTCACAAAGCACCTTATACAGCTTGAAGGAATTCCTTTGAATGAGACGCTCTGTCCAGGGACCTGTGATCAGGAAATAAGGAAGTGGTCTCATTTATGAACAATAAAAACAAAAAAGCTCACTGACATTCAGCCAAGGGGCCCCCATAGAACAGGGTAGAACTGCCCCTTGGGGTTTTCAAGAGACTGGAACTTTTTCCGTTGAGTAGAAAGCCCCGGATCTGGGTATTAGCAGCTCAAGGCTTAACCCACAATGCCACCGGAGTTCAGTTAATGAAATGCCACACTTTATTTGGCAAGAGATTGTCAAAACTCTGTTTTCTTGTACTTCCAGATTTGGGTCTGTTACTAATTTCCAGCGAATGAATTCTCTAGCCTGGGTACCAGGCCACTCTGCTGGCTTGGCCAAGTCCCCTGGAAGAACAGGAAAATACTTAGGATTCTTCCCTAGGGGGTGGCCACCACCTCAACATTTCTTCTAAGCCTGAAAGGGGGCTTCTGTGGAGACCCTCTGTTTAAAGGATTTCAGAACAGTACAGCTCTCTTAGGAGGACCTGAGCCATGGAAGATAAGCGCTGCTTTTAACTTGTCTGGAAGCTGCAATCTTAGAATAACAGGAAAAGAGGCCCTCTGGTCTGGCCAGCTCTGTGCAAAACAGGACCGATTATGACTTAAACTGTCTTTTATGGTAACATCTGTAATACCCTACCCAGTGCTCCAAATATGGTTGGATTTTGAGGTTGCTGCTGAGCCCTGGCCCAGCTACCTGGGACAGCCACCCTGCCAGTTTGGAGACATAGGTAAGAAGCATTGTGTGCTGGGAACAAGAACCAGTTTTCAAGGCAACGTGTGACATGATAAGACTGAGGTCAGAAAAATCTCCCTGCTCTGTGACAGGACACAGACAGATAGGCATTGATTAACTCTGCTGATAGGATCATTGTCATCTCAGGCTGATTTTTAAACATTGAGAACCTCCCGGGCCACCCACTCAGACTCTTTCCCTGGGTTCCAGCTCACCCCCTGTGCTACCCAGATGGTCTGTGTTCAAGGAATGCAAAAGAAGGCCTAAGAAAAACATTTGGCAAGGTTAAACCCACTGCCAAATATGCACGGCATTTCAAAAGCACATACAAACATTTTTGAGTTATCTGTACTTTGAAATTATTTTCTGACCAACTACTCTGGGTCAGATTGCAAAGTACCAGGTTTCCTTTTTTTTTTTTTTCTCTCCTCCTTTTCATGTAAAGTGCCCGGCTAGCCCAGTTTCCATGCTGTTTCCAGTCTTCCATCTCCTGCCAAGAACCAACCCACTTTGGAACAGTAAGCCCTGCCAACTCCAAGACTGGCAACAGTCTGCAGATATGTCCAGCAGGATGGAGAGATGATTTGCAAAGTGATGGAAAGGTCCTGTCTTCCTGTTTACAGAGAAATGTCACAAGTGAGGAGCTGGGAATGTAAAGACCTAGATTGGTTCTCTGAACTCTATGTAAATTAGATAGTAAGCAAAGATGTGGAACAAATGAGAATCTGCCCCAGTCTCTCTAGTTCCAGCACCTTCTGCCATCAATCACCAAGTCCTGTCATTCCTACCTAAACAAGGTCCCTTTTGAATACCCATGTCCCTGCACCCCACTGCCCTCACCTCAATCCAGATCCATCCTGTCCATCATAGTGGAATGACTAAACAGCCTCTTAATTAATTCTATCCATTCTTCTGAAGCAGCCAGAGTGGCCTTTCAACAATTCAAATATGAACAAGTCTTTCCCAGCTTCATGAGCCCCCCTCCTCTCCAGGGGCTTCCTACTGCCTTTAAAGGAACATCTCCCACCCTGCCAGCACCAGCATCATCTTCTTTAGCAAACTTCTACTTCCTCATGGAAGTTTTGCATTTCCCTGTATCTGAGGCCTGGTGGTTACATATTGGTCTGCTAACTCTAAAGTCCCCAGTTTAACCCGAGGAAGATGGACAGGGCTTTCTAATCCCCTGAAGGGTTCCAGTCTTAAAAACTCACTCGGGCAGGTCTACTCTGCCCTTGAGGGTCAATATGAGTTGGCACTGAGTTTGCTTTTGGTTTGGTCAGACACGTCAGTCACAAATCATGTTATCTGTGACTTTTGCTAGGGTACTTACTCAGCACTCGTATCACATATACTATATCAGGATGACTTCATTAATTGCTTATCTTCTCCATGGTACCAGTATTTTATAAAACACATTTCACAGTGACTCATCTATGACATATAGTTTAGCTCAAAGCCCAAGCCATATGTATAAAAATATAGGTAATGGAAAAAGCTGCATAACCTAGGTCATTTAAAACACATTCCCCTGCATTGATTTCACAACTCTTTAAATGATTCGAGGTTCCTCGTTTGAAAACAAATACTCTAAATTCCCTCAAGGGAGGACCCATTTCTGTCTTATGCATGGAAACTCAAGTAGAGTTTCCAAATATCAATAGAGATTTGTTGCTAAGATGAATAAATAATGATATCTAATTCATCTAATCATCAAAACACCAGGAAAGAAACTATTATTATCCCTATTTGCAGATGACATACTGAGGCACAAAAAGGTTAAGAGAAGTTTAATTAAATTACCTAATGTCAAAAAACTGGTAAACTGGGCTGAGTGCTGGTGGTGTAGTGGTTGTGCGCGGGACTGCGGCCCACTGGGTTGAAGGTTCAATTCCAGCAGTGGGGTTGGGCCTCCTACTCCCACCACCAGAGAGCAGTGATGCCCAAAAACAAACAAACAAACAAACAAACACAAACAAAAAAAGCTGGTAAACTAGCTTGGATTTGAGCCCAAGTAGTTTGTGGAGCCCTGGTAGTTACATGCTGAGTGGATAACCATGAAGTCATCAGTTTGAAACCACCAGGCGCTCTGAGGGAGAAAAATGAGGTTTGCTAAGCCCATTAGAAGTTAGTCCTGGACCTTGAACTATTTACAGCTTTTCTTTTGTTGTTGTTTGTCACTGGAACTTTGTTGTTTTGTTTTCATTTGCTGCTTTATTTTGCTCTGTCTTGTTTTTGTGCATATTATTATCTCTGCAGGTCTGTCTAGATAAGATAGGTGGAATAAACAATCTGCAGGAGAAAACAAGTGGATCAGCAATTTCAGGGGAACGTGGAAGAGGAGGAGGCAGGGGAAAGGAAGTGGGTGTTAACAAACCCAAAGAGACAAGGGAACAACAAGTGATCCAAAATCAATGACAGAGAGGCCTGGTAGGGTTTGATCAAGGGCAATGTCACTGAGAGGAATTACTGAAACCCAATTGAAGGCTGAACATGATAGCAGGACAAGAGGAAAGTAAAAGGAAATAGAGGAAAGAGCTAGGAGGCAAAAGGCTTTTGTAGAGGTCTAAATAAATACAGGCATGTAAATATATTGATATATGATGATGGGGAAATAGACCTATGAGCATATATCTATAGGTTTAGTGTTAAGGTTGCATATGAACATTTTACCTCTAATCAAGTACACCCTCAATTCAAGAACACTTTGTTCTATTAAACTGGCATACCATGATTCTCACCTTCCTGACACAGTTGCTGAAGATAAAGTGGGTATATAAGCCATTGTGGTGAAGAAAGCTGAGGAGACCCTGCTATCAAAAGATACAGCATCTGGGGTCCTACAGGCTTAAAGATAAACAAGTGGCCATCCACCTGAAAAGCAACAAAGTCCACATGGAAAAAGCACACCAGCCTGTGTGACCATGAGGTGTTGAAGGGATCAGACATCAGAAGTGTGGAGTGTGGACCCAAAGCCCATATCTGTAGGCAACTGGAAATCTCCTTACAGAAATGTCCCAGGGAGGAGATGAGTCATTCAGGGTGCAGTATAGCACCAATGAAACCTACAACTTTCCTCTAGTTCTTTAATGCTTCTTCTCCCCCACTATCCAATTCTGCCTTACAAATCCAGCTGGACCATAACATGTACACTGGTACAGATAAGAGCTGGGAACACAGGGAATCCAGGACAGATAACCCCCTCAGGACCATCAATGAGAGTAGTGATACCAGGAGGGGAAGGGGAAGGTGGGGGAGAAAAGGGGAACCAATCACAATGATCTACATATAACCCCCTCCTTGGGGGACAGACAACAGAACAGTGGTTGAAGGGAGATGTCTGCCATTGTAATAAATAAAAAAACCAATAATTTATAAATCATCAAGGTTCGTAAGGTAGGGTAAGAAAGGGAGAGGAAAAACGGAGAGCTGACACCAAGGACTCAAGAAGAAAGAGAATGCTTTGAGAATGGTGATGGTACCACACGTCCAAATGTGCTTGACACAATGGAGAGATGTATAGATTGTGATAAGAGCTTTGTGAGCCCCCAGTAAAATGATTGAAAAGAAAAAAAGTGAGTCTTTGACCCCCAGAGGGGCAGTGCTACTCTGCTCTGTCAGGTTTCCCTGGGTCAGAACAGACTCAGTGGCAGTGAGTTTGCAATTTCACTTCTCGCCACACCCCTGTCAATCTGTCGGCCTGCAAGGGTTTACATATTGCTGTGCGGGTGGAAGCCCTGCCACTGGTGTTTCAAATGCCAGCACGGCCCCCCACGGTGAACCGTTTCAGCAGAGTTCCCCGACTACAGAGAAAGAATACAAAGTCCAGCTCTGAGGGATTCACCACTGAAGGAACACCTTCACAATGGCACCAGAAAACTCTCAGAGATAGGGCCAGAAGATGGAGTCCTGTTTTGATGGGACATCACTCAAAATGAGAAGAAACAGCTGCACACATTCAATCAGCAGCAGAATGAGGAATGCATGAAGCATGCATGAATCTAGGAAAATTGGAAATTGTCCAAAAATGAAGTGAGCGTGGCTTCATCTCTTCAAATGAGAGGAGGGGTACCACTGGCTGGAGGGGTGAGAGGGAACTTAGATAACCAGGCTAGGCCTTAGTGAACTGAGATGGATTTGCAATGGCCATTTAACATCAGACAACCGTACAGTTTAGTATATCAGTAATGACCGGTCCAAGAGGTAATTGGTAAGAGGAATTCATTGTGAAAAATAACACTTCAAATATACATTTGTTGAACAAATATATAATATATAGTGATAGGACAATATCTTCATGTTTACAAGGAAGTGCAGTTAGTATAACTATTCTTCATATGTAGGCTAACTGCTAACGATTAAGGTTCAGCCTGAAAATGTTCAAAGACACATCGAATATTTGGGTTGAAATGCAAAAATAGGGATCAAAGAAGAAAGAGCAGTAGTTAGACAATCAGACCTTAGCAATTAAAACAGAGCAAGAGATCATATGATAGTATTTCGGAAAAACAATGACATTTTCATTGCAAATAACTTTTCAGCAACACAAATGGTATCTGTGTGCATGGAGACCTCACAAGATGAAATAGGAATCAAATTGACTACATCAACCAGGGGTCAAGTGTGAAACAGACCATCAATTGTTCCTATGTACATTCACCTTGAACTCAAAGAAAATTAACACAGGTCCTTGAAGGCCAAAATGTCAACGTGGAGTATACCTTACTAAATTGTGACAACATCTCAAGAAGAGATTTGAGGCACTGAACACTAACAGCAGAGACACGAGGAGCTATTTGAGGACATCAAGAACATCGAGAACATCATATCTGAAGAAAGCAAAAGATCATTTAAAAACCACGGACAAAAGAAAGGACTAGGGCTGAGCCCCCATGGCATAGTGGTTGTGTGCGGGACTGCGGTCCATTGGGTTGGTGGTTCAAATCCAGTAGCAGCTCTCCAGGAGCAAGGCTGGGCCTCCTACTTCCACCAGAGAGCAGTGATGCCCCCCCCCCAAAAAAAAGAAAGGGCCAATGTGGATGTTATAGAGACTCTGGAACTTTCTCTTACTTTTAAAATAACTAAAGCTAATGGAAGAAATTATACAGGAACTGAGCAGATGGAAAATTTCAAAGGGCACCTCAAGAAGTCAGTGTTATAATTAAATGTGCAAAGGACCTGGAGTTTGAAAACCAAAAATGAAGAACATGGTCGACATGTGTCAAGCTGAAAGAACTGAAGAAAAAAATGCAAGCTCTGAGTAAAAATACTGAGGGAGTCTGTATGCAAAAGATTGAGTCATGTAGGAAGCATCAAATAAAGATGGAAGGAATGCAAAGAGTCACTGTGCCAAAAAGAACTGGCCAACATTCATTTCAAGAGGTAGCAGATACTCTAGAACTGATGATCCTGAAAGAAATAGTTGCACTGGAGGCATTTTCAAGAAACAAGGTGCCAGGAATTGATGGAGTACTAATTAAAATGTTTCAAAACCCTGAGGTACCTTTGGAAGCACTCATTAGTCTGTGCCAATAAATATGGAAAATAGCTACCTGGTCAACTGCCTGAAAGAAACCCATATGTGTGCCCATTCCAAAGAAAGGTAACCTAACAGAATGTGAAGATTATTGGCTAATATCATTAATACCACATGCAAGAAAAATTGTGCTGAAGATAATTTTTAAAGCAATTCAATTAAAAAACCAATACATCAACAGGGAGCCACCAGAATGAAATTGGGGTTCAGCAGAGGATTTCGCATGGAGATTAGTGCTGCTATCAGAAGGATGTTGGCTGAAAGCAGAGAATAACAGAAAGATGTGTACTTGTGTTTCATCAACTGTGCAATAGCATTGGACTGTGTGGATCATGATGAGCCACGGATAACATTGAGAATAATAATGGGAATGACAGACACTTCCTTGTGTTCGTGCAGAAACTATACATGAACCAAGAAGCTATTGTTGAAACAGAATGGGAGAATACCGGTTGGTTTGAGTCAGGAAGTGTGTGCTCCAGGGTTGTATCCTTTAGCTGTATGTATTTAATTGCACGGTGAACAAATTATACAATAAACTGTATTATAGGATGCAGGGGCCCTGGTAGCAGGGTAGTAGACTCTAAGTTGGGCTTCTAATGGCAAGCTCAGCAGTTTGAACCCATGTAGCAGATGCTCCTAGGGAGAAAGTTGAGGCTTTCCGTACCCTTTAAGACCTATAGTCTTGAAAACCCACAGAGACAGGGCTACCTTGTCCTACAGGGTCTCTCTGAGAAGGAATTGACTTGAGGGCAGTGCATTTTCTGATTTGGGTTTATGCAGGAGCACACTGCAGCGGGATTGGGGGAAGACTCACTAACAACCTATGATACAGAATTATATAACCTTGCTCTCGAAGGCCAAGAGGACTTGAAGCATTTGCTGCTGAAGATCAAGGATTACAGTCTTTAGTATAGACCACAAGTCATTGTACAGAAGGCAAAAAACCTCACGACCGGATGATAGGCCTCATCATGATAAACAGCAAAGATTAAAATTACCAAGGCTTTCATCTTGCTTGGTTGATCTGTTGTCAACCGATGTGAGAGCAGTAGTCAAAGAACCCAACCACATACTGCAATGGGCAAATCTGAGGCAGAAGACGTCTTTAAAAGACTGAAGATCAAGGGTGTCCCTCTGAGTACTAAATTGTGCCTGACCCCAGCCATGGTGTTTTTGGTACCCTCATCCGCATGTGAAAGATGGATAATGAGTAAGGAAGACTGTAGAAGAATCGATGCATTTAAATTATCGTGTTTTTCAAATAATATTGAAAGTGTTGTGGGCTGGCAGAAGAACATACGAAACTGCTTTTGGAAACAGTGCAATCAGAATCCCCATGAAAAGCAAGGATGGCGAGACTTCATCTCCTATGTTTTGAACACCTTATCAGGAGAGACCAGTTCCTGAAAAAGGCCATCATGCTTGGTCAGGTAGAAGGTCAATGAAAAAGAGAAAGACTGGCAAGGAGATGGAGGGACGCAGTGGCTTCAAAAATGGGCATGAACATAACGATTGTGAGGATGGCATAATACCAGGCAGGGTTTGGCTCTGTCGTTCATAAGCTGCCTCTCCATCAGAATCCACCTGACAGTACGCAGTAACAATAGCAACAATTTGACTTCAGAGTCCCTGAGGTGCAAACAGTAACGCTTGTTTGTTAAAGGAAAGGCTGGAGGCTCCGGTCCACTCTGAGTCACTTGGGGGAAAGGCCTGGTGATCTACTTTCAAAAAAAAAAAATCCACCATCGAAAATCCCATAAGCACAATTCTGCGGTGATGCACATGGTGCCACCGGCGGGTAGCATCAACTCAATTGCAGCTGGTTTTCCTAGTTGAGTTTGACTTCAGAATCCTTGTGGGTAGTCCGGCTCGAAGTTCAATAGCCCTGGGTCCAGAAGCAGGGGAAAGGATTTGCCCAGCAAAACGACTGGAAAAATGTGTGTGCCAGCAACCTCTGATGAGATCTCTGTCTCTCCGCCTGCAGATGTTCCTTAGGCAGTCTTCAGGTCTACGCAGAGAAGAGAAACAGACAGCTGGCAAGAGCAGCTGTGCGCCTCTGCTCACATGTGTTCGACCGCCTCAACCATCAAGTTCAGCACGATTCAGCAAGTTGAGAGATTTAATTGGTCAAGGGATGAGCAGAGACCTCAGGAAATGAAAGTTCACATTGTTACAAACTGCATACTTCAAGTGCCCCCACCCTCAAAACACAAAAACATATCCTTCAAGAAAGAGGAAAGCCACCAGGCACCTGGACTCTTCAAGTCAGGGTAACTCAGAAATTATCTCCAATAGTAGCCTAAAGTTATAAAGAAGACTAAAGGTAATATGCTTCAAGGTCAGTGCTATTTATGGGATTGTAATCTGAACAGGCAACAGTTAAGAAAGGACGTGTTTGAAAATATTTAAATCATAAGGAGTGTGCGAGGTGGGAAAGATTGATTTGCAACACTCCCAAGCTAATTCTGAAATGATTAGCCCGAACTCTGAGCCTTCTCGAAGCTGTCATGTTTTAGACTAATAAGAAACTGTTGGCAAAGTAGTTTATATTTCACCTTCGTTACATAAGTTATATGCAAGTCACAGGCACTACACAGCTGTTCTCCTATTCTGCCCCCTCAGTGGAATGGCATGGGGGTATTGGGTGGCCCTGTGGTGTCCTGGATATAGAACATCTGGGCTTCTTTGCTGGTCACACCTCTAATCAACCTTGTGACTTCAGGCTCCTCATGAAGACCCCTGCAGGACAACGTCCTGGAGTTTGGCAAAGAATAAATATCGAATGCATGAATAAATGAATGAACTCACCAGGTTTCTTCCAGCCTGCCGCACCCATAGATTTCGTTCTAGCAACTATGGGAAATCATCTAAGGAGATCTTTGAGTCGTCATAACCTTCCTTGACAGGAAGATACACAATTGGTTCTTCCACTAATTCAAAAACAAGGTCAATTTCCCTCTGGCAGACTGGCTCTCTAAGGTGCCTGGATTTCCCTTTATCTCTGTGAGAGATAACCAGTGGATTGTAGTAGCCTTCGTGTATAGATATTTTGGATCAGGATCCAGTTTATCTAGACCTGCATTTCCCCTTTCATTTTCATGAAATGAAAATGCCTTTAAATACCTTAGCTATTTTGAGTCTCTAGCAAACTAGAAGGTTGTATTTACTGTACGGTCTCCTCAATAAAAATTGAAATGGTAAAAATCTAAGTAAAACTCGGCACATAAAAGACAGCTCCAATGACCTATTTTCCAAACGGAAATCAGAACACCTGGCTTGACAAATAGTACAGTACTTAACAGAAACTAGGTGAATATAGGCCTGAAATATGGGTTCTCCTAAACAATCTGTAGGTACAGCTAAGTGAAACACCCAAACTGCAGCAGAGGGACAATGCTCGCTTCATCAGGACTGTCACCCAGGGCCTCAGCATATGGGACACAGCACCGTGCCAGTGGGATGATGAGCTGCCATGAGAGACCATTTGGCACCATCCTTAAGGTGGCAATGGGACTAGTGTCCCTGGAGATCAGCGGTGCCCAGCAACGGGAAGAGATTTGGTAAAGGTTGACAAGGTTAGATGAGAAATCCTCTCGTTCTTTTCCTGATAAAGGAACATCGGAGAGTGGTTAGCACTGACACAATTCAACTACCTAAACACTCCTGACTCTGACACAATTCAACTACCTAAACACTCCTGACTCTGACACAATTCAACTACCTAAACACTCCCTCCCCCCAGAACTCTTTCGCCATCATAGTCTGCTTTCTTTAACTTTCTACCAGTTCTTAAAATTGTAAGTCTGTGAGCAATGCTGAATCTCTTTTTTGAGCTTCACTGAAGGGTCTAAATTACATAAAGGGACATAGAGGAAAATCTTGGAATATGGGAAGGCACACGGCAAGAGATCAGGGAAGCATTTCAAGTGATCGGCACTGAACCTCATGTGGACGTGACCCCAATGCAGGATGAACTGCCTCAGGAATTGTGTACCTTGTACTTTGGTGTGTTACGCTTGTCAAAACAGGACATCCTTGCAAGATGCTCTAGGAAGGGAAAGCTGTTTTGGTTCCCTCATGACATAAATTTGGACGTTTTAGAAAATCAGAAAAGAGATGTATCAGTGCAGTGGAATGTGCATTTCAAAAATGAAGGAGGAAGCAGCTTGGTGGAATAGAGAAATCTTCCAAGAGTTCTGGTTCTGCTTCTGATTAGTTCTCTATCTGTGGGCAAGGCAGACCCATTTGACTCACTGGACCACTGATCTCAATGTGAAAGGAGAGTTGTTTGAAGTTATGTAAGTAGTAGGCAGGTTGGCAAATGGGTGGGTGGGCAGATGAGTGAGTGGATGGATAGATGGAGATCGATAATAATAATAATAAAAATAATAATAATAAAGATAGGTAGATAGATAGATGATAGATAGAAGCCATTGACTATGCTCCAACTCATAACATCAATACAAAATCTTGACCAGTTCTGTGACAGCCTCACAATCACCAGGGTCTTTGAAGTCGATGCCAATTCTCTAGCCATTAATCACTTCTTGGTGATGAGTTCAGATTAAGTGAATTGTTAGAGACCATACTGTTTTCATTAGCTCGCCTTCAGGAGATTGCCAAACCCTTTTCCCAGTCTGCGTTAGACAGGAAATCTTGCTGAAATCTATGACTTGTGGGGTTGACAGTCCAGTAGAGAGGCTGATATTACAAGGTAGAAACTACACAAAAAATTAGACTATGTTTTGTACCAGGTTCTAAATAGTAAACCCATGCGATGCTAAGAGAGCATGTGTGCGCGCACTGGGAGAGTTGTTAAGAAAAGGATTGTTGGAAAGAAAGAGAAGGGCGACAGGCAGAGGGAAGAACGAAAACAAACGTGGTGAGGCGAGAAGAGTTTGAGAACATCTGAGTCACTGAAAGGAAACCTGCAGTCAAAGCAAGAACAGTGTGAGATGAAGAGGTGGAAGGGGGGTCCTGCTGGTATATAAACTCCTTACGCCATGGCTGCAGACACCCAGCACTGGGACAGGACACACGGACTGACGAGTGATGGGTCGATGCCTCAGAAACTGGGTCACACCTTCAGTGTCTCCAAGGGCCGGGCAGGCGAGGGAAAGGAGTAGCAAAGGTGACAGGAAATACCAAGGTGGGGCTATGGAGTCACTGAATAGCACAGCACAGAAACATCCATATTAAACATCTGAAGCGCGAGGCACGCTCCATCCTCGATGCACCCCTGGACCACCACATGGAGGCGTGAGTTGTGGGACAATGAAAAGGAGCTGGGTTAGGGTGGCGATAGTCAGGGAGACTAAACCAAAATACTCGCTTCCATCAAATCGATGCCTACTCAGAGTGACCCCACAGAACAGTGCAGATGCCCGTGAGAGTCCACGCCCGTAACTTTTTCAGGGAGTGGGAAGCCTCATCTTTCTCTAGAGGAGTGGTTCGTTGTATCGAACTGCTGACCCTGTGATTTGCAGCGCCAAGCATAACCCACTCTCCCACCAGGACTCCTTTGGAGTAGGAATGGACTCTGTGAGCTCGGTTTGGTTTGAGGAACCAATTCTTTGGTTACAGTTACAAAGACCTAGCGAGTGAAGCCCTAGCTTGTTCTGGCATAATCATTAGCAGGGCCCCTCTTCTCTCACGAAATTGCCCCAGATTAAATGATAAATTCTGCAGTCTGCTGAAGTCAGGGGGGGATTATCAATGAGCATGAACTGTGAGGAGAATATGTCCCATATCTGCCCAAGCCTTCAAAAGAAGTTAAATAGGTTCATGGCCTTATTTTTTAGGGAGGGAGATAATGAATCTAAGTAAACTCCCCAAGTAGTCCCCACCCCTAAAGCCAGGTAATAAAAGCACCCTGCCAACAATGAAGAAATCACTGTAAACTATGAGTGCCTATCAAATGCAGTCTGTGAAAACACATTCCATTTCATCAACAATCAAATAAAGGCAATTTCTGTAATAATAGAGTACTGTTTTACCCATCAAAATATTTAAAATTATTGAAGAGTATTATAATCAGTGCTAAGATGGCTGTGATGAAGGAAATAGGCTCACTTAGTGTTGGTAGGATTTATTTATCAATGGAGGAATACAGACTCTCTGGAATGCTACCTGACAATTCTCAAACTTAAAAATTCTTCACAATTTGTCTTTACCTAGTGTACACTCCAGGACTGTTCCCAAAGTAACCAGTTTTTTTTTTCCCACTGTGCAACCCACTTCAGTGCCGGAAGCCCACGGGGTAAAGCCAGGCAATGGTTCGGGGTTACACTTTGTTCTGGCATAGGACACTATAAGAGGCCCATGTGGTCGGAAAAAGCGTTTCTTGAGCACCTACTTGCTGCCAGCAAGAAGGCATGATAATGGCAACAGAGAGAAGTGCTATGCTTGCCCTCAGGGAGCTTCCAGTCTAGTGGAGAAGCAGACATTACAGGGGAAATTTTGTGAGTGTCAGTAAAAAAGCATTGCTGTAAATATCATAGAAACCTCTAGGAAGCAAAAATATAAATGTGTGACGTGATTGTTTTTCAAAAGCCAGGCTTACCCACTCCTGAAATGGTGTTTAAGTTTTTCTAACTCTTTCCCAAGAATTCTGCACTCAGTGTGACACTGTGGTAGTTACAAGATCTGTTGTCAGTTTGAGAGGATTGAGAGTGAAGGGGTGGAGTTTAGTCTGTCAATCAAGTCATAGCTTGGTGAGCTCATTTGGAGGCGCCAAAGAGATACACAGCTCACTGAAGGCAGGACATGGGCTCACTCCCTGGGAGACATTGCAGCTGAGAAGACACATGGAGCTACACCAGTGCCCTGAGCTGGAAGAGCCAGGTGGAGACCCCTGCCAGCGCTGAATGAGGGTGTTGCTGGAGAATATTGAAAGTGCCATAGACTGCCAAAAGAGCAAACAGATCTGTCTTGGAAGAAGTACAGCCAGAATGCTCCTTAGACATGAGGACGGTGAGACTTTGTTTCATGTCCTTTGGATACGTTGCCAGGAGATGCCAGACCTGGAGAAGGACATCATGCTTGAGAAAGTGGAGAAGAAGAGAACCCTCAGGGAGGTGGGCTGATACAGAGGCTGCCACCCTGGGCTGCAGCATAAGAACGACGGTGAGCCAGGACTGGGGTGTTTCGTTCCGTTGTACAAAGAGCCACTGAGTTAGAACTGACCCAACAGCACCTGGCCACAAGAAGCCTGTGCTTACCTTGCGCATTGCTGCTTTCCCCTGACACCACCAAATGTCAGTGCTCCGGAAAGATTTGCCCTCCTCTCCCACCACTGCTGCAGCTGCATGAGTCTGGTCTCCAAAGGGTCCCCAAAAGTTCATGGCGATCCTCAATTTTGTGGTCACTGCACCAGGTGGAGGCTGGGCTTACTGATTTCACATTCTTGTTGGCATTTCCTCCTCCCCCTCCTCCTTCTCTCATCCCCATACAGATCTGCCCCTCAGTCAATCACCTGCACCCTGATCCCTGTCTGCAGCTGTTTTTGTTGGGAACTTGACCTATGAAATCAGGCCCAGGGAATTTCCCATCTAAATTATTATTACTATTTTTGACAAGCACATCTGCTTAGGGAGAGGGTACCAGACTAGGATACCATTATAATTCTATTCTAGTCGATAAAATACTCAAAATTTAGTGTCTGATGTCAATACTGAGTATAATACCAATTTTATGACTATCCGGAAACAGTGCTTATGCAATTATGCAACAATGATCTGATAAACAAGAGCACTATAAGGATAAACAAAGAACTTGGAAGAAGTCTAGCTTTCGGTTGGCATTATTTTAGAATTATTGCTAGTATTATTAGGACTAGTGAGGAGCAACAGCTGTATCTCTGATATTATCAATTTTACTAATTGTTACTGAACTTTATTTTAAAACCACACTAATAAGTAGTAGCCTATAAATAATCCTCTATTATAAGACCTTTCCATTTTATTATTCTGTAATGGGTTTATTGATGCTTAATATGACAGGAATATTTGCTGACTCCAAAGAATACCTTTATTAGGACATGCATACATGTTCAATTTGTCTTCTCAATTACACCTACATTAAGCCATTCAAAATTAAGTTTGCAAAAACAGGCGGTGTGCGAGCAGTGGAGCCTGTCTGATGTTGTGACCTCCTGCTCTATTGCATTCTGGGTAATGATTCACCGTCACCTTCCAGCAGAGGCCCCCAGTAATTCAAAGTACTTCAAATGACCCTCAGGGCAACATTGCACATGGTCCCTAGCAGTCTACAGACCCGACCTAGCACCCAGCTGGTCACACTGTGAGCACAAACTCTGCAGGGTGGAGAGAGGAGGTGTATCAAAGCACATCATTTTAATTGTTTTACTTCTCTTTTAAAAATACTCCCCCCCCCCCGACCTTCTCAGCTCCATTTAAAATTATGCTCTCTTCATTTTTCTGATTCTGAAAGCAGCAAATTAGCAACTTCTTGTAGCTTCCCAGTGAAACACATTTTGCTTCAAGTTTCTCTTCGTTATTCTCAGTTGGTAAAATTGCCCGTGAAAAATGAACTCAAACATTCTTTGACTTGACAACCCTGGAAGCCGTGTGTTTCGTTAGCCATTATTGGTCAATAAATTACCCAGCAACCCAGAATAAAATGCTTTTTTTTCCTCTTGACTTGGAATACAGGTTCAAACCAGAACAGCAATAGCAGCAGCAGCAGCAGCAGCAGCAGCAGCAGCAAGCAAACAGAACCCTTTGAGTTAAAGTGACCAGACGTCCCGCTTTTGGCAAGACAGTCCTGATTTCAAACAATTTTTCCCGCGTCCTGTGGCATTTTTAAAAAGTCCCAATTTTTGGAAAGAATGCATGACAAGCTAGGGAACGGTTGGGGGAAGGGAATATGCCCCCTACACACACACACACCCTGGTCAATGGTGTCCCGCTTTACCAATGTTAAAATCTGGTCACTGTACGGAGTATAGTGTTCTTTAAGTACACACATTGGTAAATCCAGACTATTCTGACATCTATAACGCGGCCATTTACTAGAAATATCTTCTCATTCTCCTAAAATGACTTAGGTGAGTTATAGTCAAGAGCAACTCTGGGGAGACAGAGGTTAAGTGTTCATCTACTGCTGGAAAGGATGGAAGTTCAAATCTACCAGCTAATCCATGGACCAACAAGGAAGCAGTCTGCTTCTGAAAAGACTACAGCCGTGGAAACTTGTATGGGGCACTGCTAGTCTGTCCTTTAAGGGTCTTTTTGAGCTTGAATGGATTCAACTGTAATAGGTTTGTGTTTGGAGCGATAGCCACAATCCTTAATGTGAGCATAAACATAATTGTCCAAATCCCTTTCCCATACTCAGTTCAGGAACAGGGCCCTGCTCAGGTGGGAGTGGGACAGTCCTGAAAGGCGGTAATGGGGTGGGGCAGAGCAGGACTTGTGGGCCAAGGAGCAGTATTGGAGTCTTGCCTTTGGGGCAAATCACAACCACCTGGCTATTTCCTCCAGGATTTTACCCCTACCTTAATTCACAGAAAAGACTCACCATTATGGAGTCAATGCAGGCTTACAGAGACCGGAGAGGACAGACTAGAACTGCCCTTATGGGTTTCTAAGACTGTAACTCTTTACAGGAATAGAAAGCCCCGTCTGTCTCCCAAGTAGGAACTGGTGGTTTCGAACCCCTGACCTTGTAGTTAGCAGCCCAACACATAATCAACACGCTAGAGGACTCCTCGTCAACCCCAAACAAAGCTCCTCGCCAGTGAGTCAAGGCTGACTCACACATAACTGTTTATAGGAATAGAAAGCCCAGTCTGTCTCCAGTGGCACTGCTGGTGGTTTCCAACTGCTGATCATGCAGATCATAGCCCAACTGGTATCCGCCACACAGCCAGGGCTCTCGTAGCCTCACTAGAACCAAACCCACGCCAGAACGTTGGCGCCAAATCCCAGTGACCTCACATAACAGAATAAAACTGTTTCATAGGGGTTTTTGAGATGGTAAATCGTTACATAAACAAACAACTTCATCTGTATCTCCTGGAGCAGCAGCTGGTGGGTTCAAAACCACCAGACTTGGAGCTGAGCCCTGTTGGCGTAGTGGTTGTGCACGGGACTGCGGCCCACTGGGATGGAGGTTCAATTCCAGCTCACAGGAGTAAAGGCTGGGCCTCCTACTCCCCCCACCAGAGGGCAGTGATGCCTTAAAAAAAAAAACAAACCACCAGACTTCCAGTGAGTACTGAATCACCAGGGACCCTCATTTACATAATACTATTCTTTAAAGCAACTTATTTTTATGTTAATTCTTTGAAGAATAAACTTTTTATTATGACTTTAAATGGAATACAAGTATCATCTGCTAAAATTCAAATATATGTGCACACATACTATATTTCATCCTTTTAAAACCACTTAAAAGTCATCCCTAGAATTGGGATCGTCTTACTATCAACATTGGTATCATTTCTGTCTTTTTCTAATGGAACATAAATAATTATTATCATAGATTTGAAGAGGTGCAGTCAAAGTTATAGAAACAGTGCTATTAAACATTTTTAAAACAAAAAAGTAAACATCCAACAATAAGTAGAGGTAAGAAATTGCATTGACTTGTAAATTGGATGCTTGAGAGTAAGTTTCTTATTGAGGAGGATGAGCTGTTTAAATGGATACTGCATTTCTTCAGAGAAAGAGGTGTACATCCACGCAAAGAAGATCAAGCTGTCTGCTGAGATCTTAACCCACTCTATCTGATCTCACATGAAGATGTGGTTGAGCACCTCGGAAGACAACAGACTCTTTTATCTTAAAATGGAGGCCAGGCAGGCATACTCTGCCACTCCAGGAAATGCTATTTCAACAAATGATTGGCTAAAATGCTGCGATAAAATGCCATGGGATAAAATGCTGAGCCACCAGTTCATCACGGTCTGTGGCAGTCACCTAATGTGGTGTCAATTTGAGAAATAAGAGTGGAGGGGTGGAGTCTAGCCTGTCAATCTGGAGATAGCCAATGAGACCCCTTTGTGGGCATGACGTTCTCCTCGGAGAATTCTGGGAAATACAGTACTTCCTTCTTGGAGGCAGAGACGCTATCTTGGTTCAGTTCCTTGGAGAGTCTCTACTGACAATACTCATTGTCTGAGAGACTGGACTGACAAGGCTGGCTCCCTGTGAGACATCCCTGAGAAGAAGCCACTGAGACCAACCCTGATGCAGCAAGAAACCTGAGTCCAGGGAAGCCAGAGAAGTCACATGGAGACGCCTGTCAGCTGAGATGCTTACAACACCACTGGATCCAAAGACTTTCTATCCCTTGGTTTGTGATTGTCCTGTATTTGGCATCATTGCATGTGTTTCATGAATCTGAAGGACTTTGTAGATTGCAGTTGGACATATGGGGTAATATCAGACTTATGACCTTGATCTGGAATGGGATGGGATGTTTTCTCAATGTTCAAATGATCTTGTATATAAATCTCTTTCTTATACACATAAGAGTTTCTATGGATTTGTTTCTCTAGACTAAGACAGGGTCCCTCCGCAAGAGTGATGCTGGTTGTCAGTGCATCTTAAGGGCAGTCACGGTTCCAGGTATTGGAAGTTTCGAACATTTATGACTATGCCTGTGCTTTCTCTCTCTGATTTGTTAGATCTGAGTAGGTTTGCTTGCCAGGACATTAGCTGAATTCCTGGAGACCAGGTGGTGGAAACAGTCAGTGTGTTCATCTGCTAACCAAAAGCATAGAGCAGCCAATCCACTCAGAGGCACCCTGAGAGAAGCCCGGTGAGCTAGGCCTGCAAAACCAGCCCCTGATAGCATTGGGGAGCTTAGCTCTACACTAAAGTTCCTAACGAACACCTGGAGCCCGAGTAAGCTTGACAGCAAATGGTCTGCCCCTTCCAAATAGTACTTTCTATGAAATCACAAAGGTTCTGTCCTAATTTTTTGTCCTGAGTATTGATGAATGTAAGTACAAGAATGTAAGCAAGTGTTTCTGTCACTTAAAAAGGAAGATGATCACACTTTGGGTTCGCATCAATTTGGTACATGTCGTATTGCACTGAGTACATCTTCACAGAACCTCTCAAGAGTGTGAAAGAGCAGAGATGCTACTTTGAGGGCTATGACACGTCTAGCCCAAACGAGTGTATTTTCAATAGCCTCAGGTGCATACGAAAGCTGAAAAATGAATAAAAAAGACCAAAGAAATGATGTCCTTGGATCGTGATGTTGGTGGAGAATTCTGGACTATCAGAAGAACAATCTGTCTTGGAGGAAGGACAGTCAGAATGCCCAGTAGAAGTGAGGATGTTGAGAATTCCTTTCATGTACTTTGGACATATTGTCAGGAGAGACGAGTCCTTGGAAAGAGATAATACTTGGTAAAGTAGAAGGTCGACAACAATAAAAGGAAGACTCTCAACACGTTGGACTGGCACAGGAGCTGCAACAATGAGCTCAAACCTGACAATCGTGTCAGGATGGTGGGCGGCAGGGTTTGCTCTGTCGGACACAGGGTCGACATGAGCTGTAACAGACTCAATGCCATCTAACAGCAGCAATAACAGCACCAGCAGTATGCTTTGAGAACCCTTTTCTGGATGAAGAACCGAACAGCAAGGGCTCAGCAGACACCAGGGCAAGAACTAGATGGGCCAAGGGGTTAAGAAGAACAGTGAGGAGACAAAGACAGGAGGGATGTTCCAAGAATAAGAGGCATCGACTTAAACTAGTGGTGTGAGAAGCAGTACCTTAAGATGATGACACAATATTCTTCCAGACATTCATTTGCTCCCTCAGTTATTCATTTATTCTAATATCTGATATGTGCCAGACAGTGGGCAGGGATCTGGAGAGAGAGCATTGAAAAGGACCAACAAGCTTACAG
>PVJH01025624.1:19389-31335 GCA_004026705.1 Nesogale talazaci
CTGAAGAGGGAAGAAAAAGCCAGTTGTGAAGGATATCAAATTTGAACTTAAATTTGATAGAGATCCCCTGAAGGTTTAAGTAGGAAGAGCTGGATTGCACGTGTATTTTATGTCCTCATGGATGTTGAGAAAAAGTAAATGATATATCGTAGATAATATGAAGGCTTTCACTAGAGTGCCTATGCAGATCTGTGCCATTGTAAAAAGATGATTTAGGTTATAGATAATATTGATGACCTGAGGGCTACAGGAAGACAATGGCAGTGATGATGACCAAAGGAGAAGACATGAGGCATACACCAGGGTCTTATGATTCCCAAGTAGGGTGAGAATTTGGGGGGAAACAGAAGAATAAGAAAAAGCTCTAAATTCTCAGAACAAAGGGAAGGCTGAACCATTGATGGCATTGGCATGGATATTGGCATGATTAGGTGGAGGATGATGGAGAGATGATTCCTGTGGCAGTCATGTGCTTATGTTAATTTTATGATTGAAATGTAGGGGTAGAGTCTAGCCTGTTAATCTGGAGATAGCCATTGAGTAGCCAATGAAGCCTCTATGTGGGCAAGGCTTTCACCTGAGACTTCTGGAAAATCTTGCGATATTTCCCTCGTGAAGATGAGAATCTATCTTCCCCAGTGGTTGGGAGTTAGTCTTAGAGAGAGACAATTAATCACAGACAAGACAAGATGGTAGCATCCGAGAAGCTGAAGGAGCGAGAGCAGAAGCCACACAGCTTTGCCCTGCTGGAGCCAGACCTCTGAAGCTGGGGCAGTCACATGGAGACCTCTGCCAGCGGTGAGTTGCTTCTGCTGTTGATGGACCCTGAGCCCTGGAAGCGAGGAGCTGTGGAGAGACCCCTGCCAGCACCGGGATTCTGCACCCACTGACCTGTGACTTCGTGAGTCAGAAGGAGACTTTATAGACTGATTTGGGCGTATGGGTTATTATCAAACTTATGACTTTGAACTGGAATGGGCTCAATGTCCTGTTCCTCTTGTATCTAAACCTTTTCCTTATATCTATATGTGTGTGTGTGACATTTGTTCCTCTGGTCTACCCAGAGTACCTTTCTGAGAGTCCAAAGAGGACTGAGCAGGATGACGTTTCTGTCTTCTTTTTGTTGATGTTATTAGGTGCTATGGAGTGGATTTTGTCTCATCGCAATCCCAACTGACAGAGTAGAACTTATCCCTAGGTTTTTCTAGGCTGCCACTTTTGGGGAGCAGATCACAAGGCTTTTTCTTTTTCCCCCCTCTGGGGCGACTAGGTAGGTTCAAGCCACTAGTCTTTTGGTTAACCACAGAGGTCCACTTAGGTCCTCATGATACATTTTTTGGGGGGCACACTCCTTTTCACTTAACCTTTTTTTATTATTATGGAACGTTTTCAAGCATGCAGACAATTGCATGCTGTCATGAGCGCTCACGTACCAGCAGCCTATTCTAAGTTTCAAAGCACAGTGATGCACACCATCTCCCCTGGCACCCCCTTATCTGTGCTCCCCACACTGGCCTGTTAGGAAGCAAATCTCAGATGTTGCATCCTTTTAAGACAGCGATCAACCCACCTGTGAGCCAAGATCAACACATGGCCAAGCTTGCACTGCGGCTAATTAGGAAAACAACGGAAACTTAGCTAGTGTGAAGCAAGGTCTCATTATCTAATAAGAGAAATAAAAAATAGGACACCATTTGCCTGATTATCAACCTGGAGAAAGGGATAAAATAAAATAATCTATATGTCTCTTTAATTTGGTAAACAAGGTTACTAGCAAAATCCTATGACATGAATTAAGTTAGCGAGGTAAAATATATGAACAGGAGGCAAAAGGAAATTTTGTTTAAAGGTGTGTTGTCTAAAGCTCCAAAGAGCAACGTCATAGACTTTCTATTATGGAGTTGGTATCGACCCACTGCTGCCATCAAGCAGATTCTGCCTCACAGTGACCCTGTGTCCCTTTGCTGAAACGTTATATCTCAAGGGAAGCAATAGCCCCATCTTCCTCCAGAAGAGAGGCTGGCCGGCTTCTTCCCTCACTCTGCTGTTTACAGCCCACCACCTCTCCCACAGGGCCAGGAGGGTGGATGGGGTGCAAAGAAAAGGCAGGTGGTCGTACAGTCTAACTCGTTTACAAGAGATCCCTGTGAAGTCATCCACTCAGGAATTGCTTACTGAGCGCTTGCTCAGGGCTAGGCGCTGTTCCAGATGCTGGAACGAATGTCAGCTGCCTTCAGAAACTCGTCTTTGCTGCTCCAAGAGGAGGGAGCACGTAGCCCTAGGTCAAGCAGCCGCATATACCTGACTCTGTCCGCACTTCACCCAGATTGGTTACAAAAGACCTGGCTCCTTGAGAGATGGAGGCACCTGGAAGAGGTTCAAAGGAGTGGAACAGAAAATAATTAGAGAAGGAGATTGATTTTAACAGAAAGATCAAAGGGGCCCAAAGCAGGGAGCTTGGTAAAGCAGGGGCTCAGGAAAAAGGAGCTATTCGAAGCATGTAAAGAGCGAAGCAAAATAAGAAATATTGAGCCGTTGCACAGAGCAAATGAAAGACCCAGTGATAAAGGGAACACACGGGAAAAGGCAGGCTGTGGGGCAGGACGCTGCTCTTGGCATGGGGCAGCCCTGCAGGAGCCAGGGCACTCATGCCCAGCCTGAGCGAACCAAGGGACGGCTGCCTCCCCTCCCTGGCTGCCTGAGAGCTACGCATCCTTGAACTCTTCCAACTTTGGGAAAGAAACTGTGCTAAATCAGCTTGCCCAGGTGAGCGGGACAATCAGAGAAAGAAAGTATTTTCTCCCAAATAGCTATATTCAAAGCAGTCTGATTGGCACTTCATCCCCATAGCGTACAATTCAGCAGTTCACTCGTATCAGGAGGCGTTGTACAGTCCTGGCCATGATCATTTCCACAGTATTTTCTTCCTTGTCCTCATGGCTCTTGGTGGCATTATTATGATTTTGGAATTGAAAAATACACACAACAAAAGATCGAATTTATCTTATAGGTAAGTTCTAAAACTCCTCCCACAAAGTTTTTGCCAGTCAGCAGAATTCTTACTGGAGAGGGAGAAAGAGAGTGTGGGCATTTTAAATTTTCACGTGAGGTTTATTGACCTGACTTGGGTCACTTTTTAAAAATGCTCTCGATCCTTTTCGTTCTGACTCGGGTCTTTCAGCGTTTTCTGGAGGGAGCAGTGTTGTACCGGATGGATGTACCCTTGTTTGTTGCATCAGTCACTCACTGAGGGATCCTCTGGGGTCTTTAAAAAATGTTTTATAGTGGATTAAGTGGGAGGGGGGTGTTGCACAGCAGATAGTCATGGTGAGGATCTACCCTGGAAAAATAAGCCACTGAAAACCTGCAGTTCTATGCCGACAAACACAGGTTCACCGTGCATTGAAGTTGATCCAACAGCACCGGGCTGCTGGTTTTGTAGGAGGGGTTTCTTCTACAGATGAGCGAAGAGGTCTCCACACTGTTGTTTTATGACTCTCTGAAAGCCATATCAACATGAGTGCAGTAAGAGGAAATGGTTACCCCAAAAAAGATAAACTATAAAGGGAATTCTCTATGACTTTGAAAAATGAGTCTCTTTTGTGAGGCAAGAGCTGATGCACCTGAAAAGTATTTGCGAGGAATTAATGCCTGAGTCAGATTAGCGCAGAAAGCCCTCAGTCTCTTCGATAAAGATAAGAGATGTTTATGTTCACTTAATGTTTCAACAGAACAAAGGGAGACTCTGCCCCAGTTATTCATGTGATTATCCATCAGTTTTGTGAAAATGATATGTCTCGGCTCATTCCTGTTGACCCTACATGGAAAGAAATCGCATATTCTTATTCAAGAAACACAGGTAATTTTATCTCTTTTTACAAGGCCAAATCAAATAGATTACCTTGGTGAGTAACTGAATAACTTGAAATACATTCCCATCTGCACGGTTAAAGAACAAGAAGATGAGGGCTTGCATTTGAATGACCAAGGTCTTCTATAATTTGGGGCCACATAAATTCTTTGTAATAACTATGGACACCAACTGATTCTTGAGGCGAAAGGAAAAATCTCTTTAGACAGGGCAGGGGGGTGGGGTGGGGAAGATGGCCTTGGGGTGTCATGGCTGAAACAGCACTTTGTAGTTAGCCTCCCTCTCAAAGTATGACAAGGACTTCCCCAAACCTTCAACAGGCCTCCCAGCCTAGCTCGCCGGCACGTCTGCCCACTGAAAGGCTTTAGGTTGCCTCACTCTGCTTCCACCTTTGTTCCCTTACAATGGCCTCTCCATTCAGAAGCGTTGGTGCACTTTTGAAAATACAGAATTATACCACATCCTGCCGCTTTAAGCATAACATTCTCCAGTAATTTCACAGTGCATTTAGAATAAAATGCAACTTTCTTTGGCCTCAGGATTTCCCCATATAAACAACATTTATAAGTTAGTACGGGCGTGGGGGGGGGGTGAGGGTGGGAAATACTACACACAGCAGGACAATTGTATATCACCACCTAAAGCAGTGCAAAATATTTACTTAGCATTCCTTTTCCTGCCCAACTAAGTTCTACCTTGCATCCACACATTCTACTTCCAAATCTCCTCTCAGCAGAGGTGGCGGTTACGTTCACTCTCAGCTGAGAACCCCTACCAACTTCTTTGTTCTGGCTTCTGCCTGCCTCCAACCGCAGGACCTTTGCACTGGTTTCTTTGGCTGCAGGAGAGCTCCCTGCAGAGCTCTGGACTTAGTCATGTTTTGCTTTTCTGATAGCCCCCCACTTGAGGTGAAGCTTCTCCATCACCCTTCAGAAGTGCTTTTCCCCAGGTCAAGTAGCAATCCCAGCACACACCGAGTGAAGCACTTCTCTTTCACACCACACACACTCATTCTATGCAATTGTCTGCACGATTTACTTGTTTATTGTTTGTCTCTCCTCTCTAGGGCAGTTCCGAGCGCAGTCTCGGTTGTTTTTGTTTTGAGTTGCTCTGTGCTCAGTTCTGCTGCACACCCAGTGCGTGAGAAGACATCTTTGTAAATAATTTTTGATCAACCATGATAGGTACCGTGTTGCGTGTCAGTGAGGCACATGGATAACAACGCCGGGATGAAGCAGAAGAGGACAAATTCATTTTTCAGACAAAGCACTAAGACACCAAAATTAATAAGGCCTGAATATTAATGATGAAGGGAGGAAGAAAACTGGAAATGTCTCAGTAGATTGCTTCAGTATAAGGCACGCTAGGTCACATTGAAAGACATACAACATACAAAGACTATCATTAATAGAATTCTTTTATCTTTGCTACCTTAAGGGACAATGTTCACATTGTTTTTACTACCTATCAAGAAGCTGGTGGTACAGCAGTTAAGTGCTTCATTGCTAACCAGGTCAATGGTACAAATCCACCAACCATTCCTAAGGAGGAAGTCTCTTTCTGTGAAGACTTACAGTCTGGGACTGGCGGGGCCACTCTACTCTGACCTACAGGGGCATTATGAGTTAGAAGAGACTTGACAGGGGCAGGTTCTATAAAGCTAATGAGCATTCTTTTCGGTTCTTCCACCTTCTGGTTTGCTGAGACTGTATGCATCCAGGGGTCTCCCCACGTGGATCACCTGACCCTGAGAACTTTTTAACAATTTAACAACATCCCGTGGCATTTTAAATTTAAAATAAAGATATTACAATACCATTTTTGCATTCTATAAAAATTTTTGTTGCTCCATATAGACCAAATTTTTAATCAAGGAACTCCCCCTCCCCCCCAAGACCCCTGGTCAATGGTGTCCCACTTAAAATACGGTCATGTTTAGTGCCCTGCCATGTTTCCACCGACTCCGGAGCCTCTCAACTCTGTGCCCACAGGTCTGTGACCTTCACCTTCCAGCATCATTTGGCCTGCAGCTGCATGAGTTTGCGTCAGACTTATGGACTTGAGTTTGGACTGGGCTGAGAGGTCTTTCTTGATATAAAACTCTTTCTTTTACTCATGCGAGGGTGACTGGGTTTGTTTCTCTAGACATCCTTAACTAGCACACACTCCTTAACGATGTCCATGCCAGAAACCAGGTTTGGTTCTCACAATAACCAAGCCACCTGTTAGTAGAAACCTTCATGCCACTGTGTGGCAGAACAGATACCACCAGAGCTTCCTGACTAACACAGACTAGGAAGAAATGCCTGGTAATCTACATTGTAAAATTTGGCCAGCAAAAGCACTGTGGGTGCATGGGCCTGACATTAGTGGGAGGCCAATGTGAAATGGCAGCTAACAATATAGCTTCACAAATCTAAGCTCACCCTTCAGAGAATGGAAGGGAAAAGTTAAGTTTTCTTGGTCTCTATGGAAAAAATCGGGATCTCTGGTGACACTGGATTAAGTATTGGACAGCTAACCTTGAGACTGGTGTTTCAAATCCATTAGCTACTCCGCAGAAAAAAGATGAGGCTGCTTTATGAAGAGTTATGGTTGCTATGGTAAATAGTTATGGTTGCTATGCCCCAGAATCAAATTGATGGTAATGGATTTGATTCTGAGTATGGAACAAATTTATATACCATATTTTCCAGACCCTATGATGCATCTGATCAGTTTTTAGAGCAGGAAAGCAAGAAAAAAAATATTCTGAACCAAATAGCACCAGTATACTAAAATGTTCTGGGGTATCACACCTTCGGACCATAGGATGCATCCTCATTTTTCCCCCACTTTTGGGGGTGGGGAAATGCATCTTATGGTCCAAACAATGCAGTAACCCATTTCTCATCTGGTTCTAGTGTCTTAACAGAATAGGTCCACAAGTAAAGTGAGGCACAGCACAAGAATTACAAATACATTTCTCTTGCCATTCCCTCCCCCTGCACTCACCACAGGCACTTGCTCACCAGACAGTTCTCCTCCCTCTGAGCATCCTGTCCTCCTGACAATCCCCACCCCACTGCTCCAGACAGCAGTGAACAATGACTTGTAGTTTATATCCCCGTTAGCATCTGTTGCTCAGTCTTAGAACCATGAAGGGAACAAAATGTCCCAGACAAATTTGAATCCCAAAGATACACTCTTTTTCAGAGATCTTGGTTGCCTTCTGGTATCTTTTAAAATTGGTTCATGATACCAAACACGTGGGGTTACCGGGAGAATTAGATACTCTGTATTAAAAGGTAATTTACACAGTGCTTGCTCCAGTAAAAATCCAATAAATGACTGAACCCCGGTAGTGCAGTGGTTGTGTGCGGGACTGCAGACCACAGGGTTGGTGGTTCAAATCCAGCAGCAGCTCTCCATGAACAAGGTTGGGTTTCTTACTCTCACCAGGGCAACTGCCAAAAAAAATCCAATGAACAGCAGCCTATGTGGCAGACAGAAGGTTGAGCACAAGAGGCACTCTCTTCCAATTTGGGAGGAGGTGCAGGTTATTGAGAACACTAGAGGGGGGGGTTAGTGCTGGACTAGTGGGCTGGATCCCCAAGTGTGGGACCCAGCCTGCCAGCTAACTGGTAGAAATTTCAAAGGATCAGATCCCAGACTCCACTAGTAGGTCAGAAGCTCTGGTGGTGATGCCTAGCCATCTGTGCTTGCACAAACCTTCCAGGTGATTCTTATGCAGCCTCTACTATGGGAATCATCACTTGTAGCAGAGATAGGAAATGCGGAGGAGGAATGGAAGTCCAAGTGACAACAGGGATGAAGAATGAAGAACATCTGCTCACGAGATGATTAATGCAAGAGGAATAAGGAAGGGCTGAGTCTCCTGCAGGTAGAACTGTTTCAGTACTTCCCAAACTAGTAGCCAAGTCCCACAAGCATAAAAGGCACTCAAAGGGAAAAAGGATATGCTAGGGTGACTATATGTCAACTTGAATTTGTATGAGAGTGTTGGGGTGGAATCTAACCTGTTGATTAGCTCATAGCCTTTGATGCCTCCTTAGGGGTGTGACCTCCTTATAAGGGAGAGACTGGGATGGGAGACCTTCTTGATATGGAATTACTTATTGATATAAAAAAATTTTTGTACCTAGATGAATGTCATTGGATTTGTTTTCTAGACAACTCGATCTGATACAATGGGCTTCTTTTTCCAGGTGAAACATTCTTTATATTGTGGTAGTCTGGGTGGAGCTGTGGTCCTGGAAGGAATGCCTTCGATCTTGCAAAACCCTAGCGGGATCACCCACAGTTGACAAGTTTCAGCAAAGTTTCAGCCAAGCTTCCAGACTAAGACCAAAGCCTGGAAAGCAGTTTAAAAATTAGCCAATGCATCCGCTAGGGCTCACGACAGAATGTTTTCCAGTCTAGTGCTGGAACACGAGTCCCCTCTACACAGTGGTGCAGCTCTGGATGTGCACCCATGACTATGAATATGGTCTAGCACCCAGTCACAGTTCATTCTACAGACACACTTCAATGTCCCTGATGCATCCGAACCAACCTGGATGGCAATTAGCCACACCACTGCAAGGTTAGGCACAGGCACCCCAGGGTTTAGATTGAAAGTATCAGGCATTCTGATTCAAATCGTTATTGAGCACATGCTCAATTGCCTGTCACTGGGTGGCTGCACACTGTCTGTCAGTCATTCCATTAGTGATTGAGTTCAAATTATTGCGTCACCTACTGACAATATGAATTAAATGTTTAACAAAGCTTTGGTTGAGTCTTATTGTCTAACTGTTGTTAGCTATTGGGCAGTTAATTCTCACAGGTGTTTTAGAAGCAGACTGCCAAGCCTTTCTTCCTAGTCTGTCATGGTTGAAAAATCTACAGACCCTTGTCTGACATCATAGCCACACGCAGGCTCTGGAGGCACACAGTCAGGCACACAGTCAGGCAATAAGACTGGCATCGCTTGCATAGAGAGGAATGGCTTCCCAGCAGCCAGTGCAGGTGAACTATAGACTGAAGTTCAAAGACTCTTTTCCAGAAGAGAGGAAGATGTTCTTAATTGTTTCCAGGGCAGCTTTAACTGAGGACCAAAAGCTGGGTGAAACAATTCCTCAGAGCTTTCCAGCTTGGTGTTTTCTTGACTGACTTGCATCTGTCAAGCTCAACATTGAGGGTGGGAGGGGGTGGAGAAAGGTGTCAAAGATGTGCCAAGAGGGCCTGTCATACCAGATAAACGGAAATCTTGTCTCCCTGTGCAATCTGGACCACTCGCTTTTCCTCATCCCCATTCTTTTGGATAGCATCCCAGGTAGATATGTATTTCTCAGGAGGTCAATGGTTCAACAATATTTTTTGGAATACAATTGATTCTAAGCTCTGTGAAAGCCAGTGGGTTCCCAACCCTGTCTGCGTGTGTAGGCTGTTTACCGGCGAACCTCTGCAATGGCTTTCTAGGATCACATCAGCACCTGCTTTTCGGTGGTTCCATCTAATTCCAAGCGTAGATCTTGGTAGAACATTCGATTCCCATGTCATTAGGTGATGCAGACCATTTGAACTCAGCAGTTAACCTAAAGTCTGGCCATTCGGGTGGACTGAGTGGCAGAGGAAGTAAGGGCTGGTAATCTGCGCCTGCTGAGAGGAAAACAAAACTCAAGGAACACAAGAAAACCCACTGCCACCAACTCTTGTTCTGCCTTCTAGGATGACGTCGAACCGTCCCATTGACAGAACTGTCACAATGACAGGAGCAGAGTTCTCTGTCCTGTGGAGCCACTGGTGCATTTGGACTACCAACCTTCCTTTGAGTTAACAGACCATATGGCTTGCATATTGCACTAAGATTATAGCCACGGTAGCCCTGAGAGCCAGCTCTACTTTTCGTCACAGGGAGTCATCGCGAGTTCGAATCAACCCAGCGGTCACAGTTGTGTTACTAAGTTAGGTATACTCACTCCAGGGGAATGCCTTGTTAAACCCTCAGGATTTTGATAGAGACCCCAAGGCATTCCGATTCAGCACAGTTATGGAGCACATCTTCTGCCCAGTTGCATGCCCTTCCCACAACTATCTGCCTAAATATTATAATCGTCCCCATGAGGCAGACAATAGAAGTGAGGATCAGAGTTGCACACCTCCTGATTCTGTGGTCAAGTGTGGACCCTAAACCCCGGGAACTGGCAAAGTCCGCGACAAGAAGATGGACGTGGGAGTGAATTGTTCTTGTCTGTGCTTAACGGCAGCGCTCTGATTTCCAGGTGATGAGCGTGCTAGGATGTGGAATTCCAATGGAGTGTTTCTGCCCCACTCACCGATGAGCGGAGAGAATGCTGTCCGCTTTAAAGTGTACTTAGCACAGCTACTCTGAAAGCAAGGCAAACCTGCTCTGAAGTTGCCGGAAGTGAACCAGGAAAGCTCTGAAAGTAACCATGGCCATCTGGTTTTTGAAGGCAACCGAGTGAATGTATTAGGGCATTTTGCAGAAAAATAAAAATTGTTTATTACTCAGTTGGTTAAAGCAGCTATATCCTAACAACCCCAATAAGAAATTTCTTGAAAACACCTATTTGAAATGAATTTTTTTGGAATCTCAGGGAGGAGTTGAGTTTCTTGGTTTCCTATTGTTCTTCAAGTATAGGAGAGATTTTTGTACCAAAGGGAAACTACCCACTATTCTTCATGTCTCTGAACACAAAATAAGTGGAAGTAGGTTTGGTTTCAGGTGAACTTGCAAACAATAAGCCAAGTTCAGGATTAGCTATGGATTTCCTGGGCGGTGGGGGGGCCGTGTTTGGGGGGGGGGTGGTTGCTAGTGAGAAGAGCTGGGCTAATGCGGAGGGGGGGAATCTAAGCTGTGCTGTGGAGCTGGTTTTCCTCCGCACCACTGAAACCCTCTCCACAACGCCAGCAAGAGAATGACCTCCCAAGTCACACCCAAACTGAAAAAGAAAGAAGAAGAAAGTAACATGTATGGAATCCACGTTGCGTGCCGGGCTCTAATCATCCTGAGAACCTTCGTAACTATTCACTTACTTTACAAAGGAGAACTCTGCGATGCCCACTGGCTGAGTAACCTGCGTAAGGTCAGGCCATGAATGCAGAGACAGGCCATTGGCTGAAATCTCCTTCAGCCCAGGCCGGGTCCCTCTCTCCATCTCATCATGCTGGCCCTCTTACGGGTGAGGAAACCGAGGCACGAGTCAAGTGGAGTGTGTGAACTCACTGGCCAGTTGGAGGTTGTTGTGGATGTTTGTGTGAAAGGCTCCTGCTTTGATACCTTAATTACAAAAGATTTTGCCCCCACCCCCTCCCCCTAGATTTTGTGACATTTGGTGGTGGTGGTGTGGGTGGGGGCGAGGAGGTGTTTTTCTTGGCAACCATCCTCACCGTGGTGGACACTGTTTTCTGGACTGAGCTTGACACAAAAGGAAGCAATGGGATAGCCAGGCTGTCTGCTGGGGCCCTTCCCCCATCCACCCGGTGCCCCTCAGACTAAATGCTTTGCTTAAGACTCCAGTCTTTCTGAATGGTATAGCTCGGTGGGAACCCTTCAAGACTCCAAGATTCAAGAACAGCTACTTCTAGTTAGCCCATAAGCCATCCCTCTGCCCGCCCAGCAGATGGGAGAAAGGAGGAATTCTGGCCCTAACCCTGTGGATAAAACAAACACCCCTCCCCCCCTCCCCCAACATTCTGTCTTTAGAAACTGCTAATGTGGGGAGGGAACACTTGTAAGTTAATCATAAAAAGAAATTCTTCAGTGACTCCTGGGTGAACGGATATTTTTTAAAGGCATGGGGTATGTGAGGAATTTTCACCCAGCCTCCGTGCTTACTCCCCTCCCCCCAGTGACAGAGAAGCCACTGGCCTCCTTTACTACTGGCCCCAGGCTCCATGACATCTTTCTCTTTTAAATCCCTGGATAGGACTTCTGTTTTGTCTGGAGCTGCATGAATGGACTCGGCCAAAGAGCTTTGGCCACACAGTGAAAGGACAGTCAGCCAGTTTCTCCTCGGACATCCAGGTCTGCCTCTCTTTTACCCTATGGATACAGCCTCCCTCTGACC